>JASDQU010372587.1:74723-108448 GCA_032191745.1 Picea mariana
CACTCAAAATGAACATGTAATTAGTTATGAGTCCAAAAAGATTAAAGAACATGAGGGGAATTATGCCACACATGATTTGGAGCTTGTTCTTGTAGTTCATGCATTGAAGATGTGGAGTAATTATCTCATGGGAAAGAGATTCAAATTAAGAATAGACCATATTGGTCTGAAATATCTTTTTGAACAACCAAATTTGAATGTTGTAACACCCCTATTTCCCCTAGCTTGTAATTAATCATAAAATAGGATTACCATGCTAAGGCATGTGGACAATGTAAATGTATTATTGTTAAACTGCCCATAACTAACTGTTGGGGGGTGAAGCCTTGAAGTATGAGCCATGATATCTCTAGAGGAAAGAAATCAATTAATGAAGAAAGGACCAGTGGTTGAATCATCAACCACCCCCATGAATGGAAACATGGTCTAGCTGCAGGATGTTAGCTCGAAGTACCACCCAGACCTGCAGACCCGAGCTTCCTTCTGACAGAAGGAACAAGACAGGTTAAAAAACCTTCCAAAAGAGGGAAGGTAAGATACATACAGAGACACAGCAAGAGAGGAGACACTGGGAAGAGAGAAAAACCTCGTAAGGGAGATGTGTGAACACAAAGGAAGTGTCGAGAACACGGCCTGAAGGACCCAAACGTGAGCTTGATGTTGAGGAAGCATGTGATAAACCTCGCAGGGTCGTTGTGACAAAGAGAGTTTCTCTAAGAGATGGCGTAAATTCCCTAGTGATATCATGGCTTGGCACGGGGGTGGCCAGAGTCCTAAAAATGAATGCCTCTGAGCCTATGGTTGGGTGGAAAGGCACACACCTATAGTCAGTTAGTTGGATGCAACTTGTAATAAATAAGTATTCTCATACCCTGTGAAATTGAGTTGTAATTGTGTAAATATATTGTGAATGATCAGAGGATGAATATGAGAAGGTTCTTGTTGAAAGATTGTTGAAGGGAATTTAAAGGTCCCCATGGAGCACCATTGATGGGATAATATCAGAGCAGGTGCTAATAGCCAAAACTGGTATAAAAATGTTCATGCCTATGTGGCACAAGGTATGAAAGGATTGGGTAAGAATCCCTTCTGAAATGTTTTATGGTCTTAATGTTATGAATGGAACGTTGAAAGGCAGTTGTATGCCTCGGATACCCAAGTAGGGTATGATTCAGGAAGGAGAACCTGAATGATGGAGGTGTGAACCTCTGGTAGTAAATATTGATTGTAATCCTTGGAAGAATTCATGAACTGATATGTCATGAATACATGGACCAATCAAGGAACGATTGGAAACAAAAAGTTCTCATAGATAACACGTTGCATGGAATTGCTTCAAGGAAATGCATGTTTGCATAAAGGACGGACAATGGATTTCCCATTGAGGAAGGAGGACCTTCCAACATTTCTACTTACATTGTATAGGTGCTAGAGAAAACCAAATTTGGGTGGCCATGAGTGTTGGCACCCTAGTTATTAATGAAGGAGGAATGCTTAAAGGCATTCATGTGAAAATTTTGAGTTTCATGTGTGTCATTTTGGGATTGTGATCGGCCTATGGCAGGAAGTATGGTCATGTTGTAAGAATGAATGAAAATGAATGAGACATATGGTGAAAAGCTTGGCTAAGCTCCAACCCACCATGGCAAAATACTTGTCATAAAGTGTGGGAGACTTAAAATCAATGCAAGGGTGCAATGGGTATGAATGTGGCCACGAACGTTGGCACATTTGTTAAAGTCAGTTGACATCTTAATTACATTATAAAATTGGTTGTGATGACGTTATAAAGGTGCAATAAAAATAAATGAGCAGGAGAAACTAACAATTTGTTTGGCTGATTGAAGTTGAAAGTGTGGGAAGCAAAGTAGTCTTGAATATGGCAGTGTTGTAAGCCCTAAGGAAGACCAATTACCTACTGAGCCAAACCACAATGGGAAGGAAAGTCCCATAATTATGATTTTTTTTTCCTGTGCGAAACAAATATGAAAACAAAATGTGGAATTTAGAAATCTGCGGATGACAGATTTACAAGAAGATTTTTGAATTTAAAATTTATGATGTCTCATGAATTTCTGTATACTTGTGATACAAGTAAAAGGAAAATATCTGGAAAGAGTGCAAACACGAGAGAGTGATCTCTCGGGTTCGAGGGAGAACTATGAGAAAGAGTATAATCTGATCACATGAAATAGAGACTGACTCAGGAGAAGGAGAGTAACCTTCATCCCTATCTATGATTGAGTCTGGAGAAGGAGAGTAACCTTCGTCCCTAACTATTTATGTGCCAGGAGAAGGAGAGTAACCTTCGTCCCTAACTTTAGCTGAGTCGAAAGGTTGTTAAGTTGTAAAAGCATGAAAAATGGCTATTGTTGAGCCATGGGAACCCCATGGTAAGCCATGATCACCTATAATATGTTGTGTTCAGGTAACACAAGCAGAGGGACACCTCAGTAGAGCAATTATGAGGGATGCCTCGACTGTAAGACTCGATAGAGTCTCTGGAATTCTTTTTGTGCGAGAAAACCTTGGCAAGGCAAGATGGATCACCCGAGGGACTATATAGCAGAGAAGGGGATGCCTGAGCCTAGGCCTGGAGGGTGAGTGACCGCAAGGAGGAGGAGACCTTAATAGTTCTTGTAAACTATTGATTGGGATCATGCACTCGATGGGTAGTTCTTCCTATGCGAGAAAACCTTGGCAAGGCAAGATGGATCATCCGAGGGACTGTATAGCAGAGAAGGGGATGCCTGAGCCTGGGCCTGGAGGGTGAGTGACCGCAAGGAAGATGAAACCTTGATAGTTCTTCTAAACTATTGATGGGGATCATGCACCCAATGGGTATGTCAAGGAAAAACAATAATCTTGGATAACAAAACAACCATGTGGGTACAAATCCACAAACTGCGCAGATAATTATTGTGCTAAGATTATGAAATTTTCCTAGAAATTTTTATGCAATGTTTTCTCATAAGACTATGATTAATGTGTTTGTTTCCCAAGAATTATTGAAAGCATGTGACCAATATTAAAGGTCTTAAAAAGGACCTGACCGAGGAAGAAGGATCAAGATTTTTGAAACAGCTGAATGAGGAAGGCATGATAGGTGTTTTTTAGAAAGAAAACCGAGGACGGTGTTCCTTTAAGGGGGATGGAATTGTAACACCCCTGTTTCCCCCATCTTGTAATTAATCATAAAATATGATTACCATGCTAAGGCATGTGGACAATGTAAATGTATTATTGTTAAACTGCCCATGACTGATTGTTGGGGGGTGAAGCCTTGAAGTACAAGCCATGATATCTCTAGAGGAAAGAAATCAGTTAGTGAAGAAAGGACCAGTGGTTGAATCATCAACCAACCCCATGAATGGAAACATGGTCTAGCTACAGGATGTCAGCTCAAAGTACCACAGAGACCTGTAGACCCGAGCTTCCTTCTGACAGAAGGAACAGGACAGGTCAAAAAACCTTCGAGAGGAGGGAAGGTAAGATACATACAGAGTCACGGCAAGAGAGGAGACACAGGGACGACAACACAAGCTCATAAGGGAGATGTGAGAACACAAAGGAAGTGCCGAGAACATGGCCTGAAGGACCTGAACATGAGCTTGAGGTTAAGGAAGCATCTAATAAACCTCGCAGGGTCATTGTGACAGAGAGATTTTCTCTGAGAGATGACATAAATTCCCTAGTGATATCACGGCTTGGCACGAGGGTGGCCAGAGTGCTAAGAATGAAAGCCTCTGAGCCTATGGTTGGGTGGAAAGGCTCACACCCACAATCAGTTAGTTGGATGAGACTTGTAAGAGATAAGTATTCTCATACTCTATGAAATTGAGCTATAATTGTGTAAATATATTGTGAATGATCCAGAGATGGATATGTTTGCTTAATGATTTATATTGTATCCGTTTTTGGTGTCTGCTTGATTGTGTAATTAGGAAAGTAAGAAATTATATGGATTGTACATGTTTTGTATTTGTAAATGCTTGCACCATGTGGTGGATTAAGTTAGATCCACGAACTGTGAGTTCGTCGGCCTTGGGCACAGTTTCACGTACGCATGTCAACACTCCTAGTCAATCTAAGTCCCTTGGAGGAGGGATTATGTTAAAGCTCAGGAGAGATAGCACACGTATGCATAGGATCTCTGCGAGGGAGGCAGAGACTGAGAACCACTTAAGTTCTAGAGTTGAGGGATGAGCGTAAGGGGTGCACAAAGGAACCCTTCCAAGTGTTAAGTTCGGGAGGAAGAGCGCCAAGCTCTTAAGCCTTTCAGAGCTAACAACATTCAAGAAGAGTAATGAGGTTGAAGTATCAAAAGAGAAGGTTCCTTTGGTTGGGAATCATTGCGGAGCACGAAGATGAAATTAGCAGACATGCTAGTTCACGGCCCGCAATCAACCCACGTCATTGATCTCGTTGGGAATCGAAGATCAATGACTAGGATTAGACTAGATCTGAGCGAGCACTTCCCAGATTGTGGAGGTTGGACCCCGCAATCACTGTGAATGGTCGATATATGAACAGAGATCAGGAGTGGGGAATCATTGCGGAGCACGAAGGTGAAATTAGCGGACACGCTAGTTCGTGGCTCGCTATTCACCAACGTCATTGATCTAGTCGGGATGGAAGATCAATGACTTTGATTAGACCGATTTGGGCAAGTACTTTCCAGATTGCGAAGGTTGAGCTCTCTGATAAAGAGAACGCATGTTGGGGCCCCACAATCACGATGAACCATCAGATCTAAGCGCAAAAGCGATGATAGTCGTCCAATCTAAGATAAGGTGTATGAGTTTTAACCTTTCCGTCTCCAGGAGGATTGACTTTCCAAAGTCCCAAAGCGATTTGGGACCGTCCATCGCCAAGAGGGATAGGTGTCATAAGTTTGTGGACTCTAGGTAAAGACCCGAAGTAGGTCCTGGTCGTTGATCTCCCGGAGAAGTATGTGTCAATAGATCGGAGTCTCCGGGTGAATGCACTTCGAAGGAAATGAGGGTGTAGAAGCTTGGAACTACCGAAGCTCGAAGTGTCAGAGCTCACCCTAATCATTGATAGTAGGAGATGTGTGTCCAGAGATTTGATACTCCAGGAGGATTTCACTCTGAAGGTTTGCATTGGTGAGTACTTGAGACTCCCAAAGCGCAAAGCCCCGAAGTGATCTAAAGTCGTCGATTCGTGGGAGACATGCGTCGATTGATCATTAACTCTAGGCAAAATCCTTTCAAGAGAAAGTGAGCGTGAAAAGGAAGAAACTCTCGAACTCTGAAATCCCAAAGTAAACCAAGACCGTTGATCAGGAAGGATGTGTGGCACACGATCTATGATTCTGGAAGAACATACTCTGGGAGGACATATTGTTGGAGTGTTCAGATCACCCGAATGCCAAAGTCCCGAAGTGAGTCAGGACCGTTCATCGCCAAGAAGGGCATGTGGCGATAGATCGTTAACTCTAGGTGAAAGCAATCCGGGAGAACGCGAAGAAGAAGAGTTTCAAATCGTCGAAGCCCGAACAGCTAAAACAACTGGGAGTCGTTGATATGCAGGAGGATACATGTCATTATATCACGAACTCTGGGTAAAACGTTCCAAGAGAAATGGAGCATGAGGAAAACTGAGATTTGAGACCTTTGAAAGTCGAAGTCCCGAAGCGGATGAGAGCCATCGATTTGAAGGTGGACACGCGGCGCCAGATCCAGAACTCCAGAGGAAAGCAGAGGGGGAAAACGCCTAAGTCCTGGAGGATAATCTCGACCATTGATCGAGAAGGGAACCGAGGGGTGGTTGATCTGGTTGAAAGGGCCAAAGTCTTGAAGCGAAAGCAAAGCCGCTAATTTCGGAGGACACATGGCGGACGATCGATTATTTTGGAGAAATCACTCTGGAAGAAATGAAGGTTTGAGAATTGAGATTCCCGAAGCCCAAAGGGAAAAATCAATCACAGCCATTGATTGAAGGGGACAGGTGTCAGTAGATATTCCACTTTGGAAGATTTCCATGTGGAGAAAAGGGAGGATTGAGAATGAAAACTCTCGAATGATGACCTCACAGAGAAGATCATTGTCGTATATCGAAGGGAGACAGGTGGCAGCAAATCTGAAGGCTTGAAGGTCAGACTTCAGAAGATTTACGAGCAGACAAAAGTTGAGAGTTGAAACCCCCGAATCCCGAAGTCCAAAGTAAATCTGGACCGTCATATCTAGAGGAACATGTGGTGACGGATCACGAGTTTCGGATAAATCCGTCTGGATTTTCAGTTAATAATTGAGAAACCTGAAGTCTAAAGACCCGAAGGGATCGTAGTCATCGATCTATAGAAGACACGCGTCAGTGGACTGTTAGCTTTGAATAAAATCCATTGGGGAA
The DNA here is from genome assembly GCA_032191745.1 of Picea mariana. Lineage (NCBI taxonomy): Eukaryota > Viridiplantae > Streptophyta > Pinopsida > Pinales > Pinaceae > Picea > Picea mariana. Next base: position 81,096 of record JASDQU010372587.1, read on the forward strand.
AACGAGAGTTGAGATTTGAGATTTCCAAAGCCCGGAATCTTGAAATAATCAAAGTCGTCGGTCTAAGAGGATACGTGGTAGGAGATATATCATTGCGGGAGAAGGCGAGGTTTGAGAGTTGAGAACTCTGAAACGCGAATCGCAAAACAAATGGCGTCAGTTGATTTAAAAGGGACAGATCTGAGCTATCAGTTTAGAAGCACCGTTAAATTCATAAGATCAATGGTCTCGTCGCATTGTGGGAACCAAAGGTGCACAAACTTTAAAAAGTTGAGGGTGGGCCGCAATCTAGACCACGATTTTGGAGAAAGAACATGTGGAGGCTCAAGGAGAATTGTGGAGCAAAAAGTAGTTTGGTTTCAAACCACCCTTGGTCGCACCCGCAATCGCATGGTTACATAAGGCCATCGCCCAAGGTCATATCAAGGAAGGGGATTATCAGAAAAGGAGCTAGCGCCCAGACTCAAGGATTTCACAAGCATAAAAGGGGAAGGTCGTGGGTACCATTAGACCTGCACCCGGAAGTCGAAAGGGTCTGCATTTAATTACAAAACTAGACCATCAAGGTCTCAGAGAGTCGTTTGGCTCCAGAATCAGAGATCCTTGACTAGGAGGTTGGACTATTTCCCCGACTTTCCAAATTAGAAACCATGGATGGAGAATCTATCCTTTAAGAAAAGCAAAAAAAATTATGCCTCATCGTGGGTGTGTTACAAATTGGTATCAGAGCATGGTTACAACACTTGGCCTACCTGGGCTCATGTACGAGTCGCGTAAGGAGGTATTGTTATTTGGATTTACTCCTTGAGGAGAAGGACTGCAGATTGAACCTGTCATTTTGGGAATTCTTGTTCAATTTCAGCAGAAGAATTTCGTTATCCCTTTGTCAAAGTGATAACTACTCTTACCGAAGTAGGGATATGTTAATTAACATTTATAATAAGAATTGAATGTGGATAGCTGAAGGTGGCAGGGTTCTGTCAAGAGCAGGTGAAGCCTGAAGGACGGATGACGTGGTGTTCGTAACACTGCTTCTAAGCATAGGCATTTGGAACTTCAGGCATTGATGATGGTATATTATATAATGGTTAATACATTTGTGGGCTTAAAGGAATCTGATAGGATCAGGTAGGATCCATGGCAGTTATAGTTAATGCTCTATATTAAAATTGGACTATATAACTCCTCATGACCAGAGAAAAGTGAGATGGGTAAAACCCTATGGACGCTGAGGCAAGAAGGTTTTCTTGCTAGACGTTGTCGCATAAACAGGAAAGTGGTCCTGGTTGGTTATTGCCTTGAGAAAAGGCAACATCAATACGAGATATGACTGTGAGATTAGTCCTGTAAGTGACTGAAATCTCAAACTAAAGGACACTAATGATTAAATTAAACTATCAAGTGAATGCATGAGTTAAAAAGGTGCAAGAGATGCACCTACTTATACACGAATGTGTATACATGATCATAAGGATGATTGGAAGATCCTTGGGAAAAGGATATAGAAGTTGGATATGTCCATGTGTGTGAATGACATGGGAAAAGTGCAACCAATAAGCTAGCATTATGAATACTTATATCTGTTTAATCATGCTTGAGTGCATGGGTTAATGCATTGTGGAGCTTCCTAATATGAAGCCTAATATTAATACCAGTTAGGTTTGAATGATATTAAACGTGCAAGTGATGCACATGTATGATGTAAGTTAACAAAACCAGAATATGTATGGATACATAATGTGGGTACATGACAAAGATGCATGTTTATATTCCTTATGGGATATTTGGTAAACTGTGGAAGCTAACTCAAAGTTGAGGCCATCACAAATAGTGATGGATATGCAATGAGGAAGTAGCATGTTGAAGGAGTTCCCTATGGTGGAACTGTGTGAAGACTCTGTCAGGAAAACAAAGTCAACCTTAATGATTGTTGAGAATTAAGTAGTGAGCCACAAGCTTATATCTATATCTATATATATATATATATATATATATATATATATATATATATATACTAGAATCCTAGATTACATTTTGAAAAACATCATATAAGGAATAGAAGACTAATAAATGAATATTGACCATTCTGATAACTGAATGGTAATGTGCAGGATGCACAGGTTCATGATCCGTTATGATCAAAAAAAAAATGTTATTAAATCATGTTGTTGTATTCCAAAAAGGGTTAGGGTGAGGCCTAACCAAGGTGGCTCAAGGAAAAGAGCAGGAAGATCCCAACAGGGAGTAAATTGCAAAAGCAGAGAAAATACAGTGAGGCCTTAGAAATAACTCAGCTAGACTGAAAAGTCCCAGGCGATGTAGAAAGATTTTGAAAAAGGGGAGAGCCCTCAATTCTTTTCTTACTATGTATTATGTTTTTCCCTGGGAGGAGAAAGCTAGTACGTTGATGAAAGTAAATGTTTTGACACCATAATGATGAGGATTGTATTACTGCAGAAACAGTTGAGAACTATCGGTATTTCACTCATAAAAACATTAAGGATAATGTGATGAAGTGCATACATATATGCTCAGACATGTCTGAAAATGTTTTCTTAATTTAAATGCTATGGTACTTGCATTTTTACATGACGACTAATGTGTTTATGATGTATGTCATGTGTAGAAAGAAATAGATTGGAGCTGTTGAGAAAGACGGTTGCCAATAATGAACAACCTCAATCAAAGGATGACGGTGAGAAGGTTCTTGTTGAAAGATTGTTGAAGGGACTTTAAAGGTCCCTATGGAGCACCATTGATGGGATAATATCAAAGGGGGTGCTAACAGCTAAAACCGATATAAAAATGTTCATGCCTATGTGGCACAAGGTATGAAAGAATTGGGTAAGAATCCCTCCTGAAATGTTTTACGGTCTTAATGTTATGTATGGAACGTTGAAAGGCAGTTGTATGCCTCGGATACCCAAGCAGGGTATGATTCAGGAAGGAGAACCTGAATGATGGAGGTGTCAACCTCTGGTAGTAAAGAATGATTGTAATCCTCCGAAGAATTCATGAACTGGTGTGTCATGAATACATGGACTAATCAAAGAATGATTGGAAACAAAAAGTGCTCATAGATAGCATGTTGCATGGAATTGCTTCAAGGAAATGCATGTTTTCATAAAGGACAGACAATGGATTTCCCATTGAGGAAGGAGGACCTTCCAACATTTCTACTTGCATTGTATAGGTGTTAGATAAAACCAAATTTGAGTGGCCATGAGTGTTGGCGCCCTAGTTATTAATGAAGGAGGAATGCTTAAAGGCATTCATGTGAAACTTTTGAGTTTCATGTGTGCCATTTTAGGATCGTGATCGGCCTATGGCAGGAAGTATGGTCCTGTTGTAAGAATGAATGAAAATGAATAAGCTAAGATTGGCTAATCTCCAACGCACCATGGAAAAATACTTGTCGTAAAGTGTGCGAGACTTTAAATCAATGCAAGGGTGCAATGGGTATGAATGTGGCCACGAACGTTGGCACATTCATTAAAGTCAGTTGACATATGAATTGCATTCTGAAATTGGTTGTGATGACGTTATAAAGGTGAAATAAAAATAAATGACCAGGAGAAACTAACAATTTGTTTGGCTTATTGAAGTTGAAAGTGCACGAAGCAAAGGAGTCTTGAATATGGCAGTGTTGTAAGCCATAAGGAAGACCAATTGCCTGCTGAGCCAAACAGCAATGGGAAGGAAAGTCCCATAATTATGAATCAGTTTTCTGTGCAAAACAAATATGAAAGCAAAATGTGGAATTTGGAAATCTGCGGATGACAGATTTACAAGAAGATTTTTTAATTTAAAATTTATGATGTCTCATGAATTTTTGTATACCTGTGATACAGGTAAAAGGAAAAGATATACAAAGAGTGCAGAGATGAGAGAGTGAGGTCTCGAGTTCAAGGGAGAACTGTGAGAAAGAGTATAATCTGATCGCATGAAATAGAGACTGACTCAGGAGAAGGAGAGTAACCTTCGTCCCTATCTATGATTGAGTCGGGACAAGGAGAGTAACCTTCATCCCTAACTATTTTTGTTCCAGGAGAAGGAGGGTAACCTCCGTCACTAACTTTAGTTGAGTCAGAAGGCTGTCAAGTTGTAAAAGCATGAAAAATGGCTACTCTTGAGCAATGAGAACCCCGTGGTAACCCATGATCACCCAGAATATGTTGTGTTGAGATAACACAAGCCGGAGGGATGCCTCGGCAAAGCAAGTCTGAAGGACGCCTCGACTGTAAGACTCAATAGAGTCTCTGGAATTCTTTTTGTGCGATAAAACCATGGCAAGGAAAGATGGATCACCCGAGGGACTGTATAGCAGAGAAGGGGATGCCTGAGCCTGGGCCTAGAGGGTGAGTGACCACAAGGAAGAGGAGACCTTAATAGTTCTTGTAAACTATTGATTTGGATCATGCACACGATGGGTAGTTCTTCCTGTGTGAGAAAACCTTGGCAAGGCAAGATGGATCACCCGAGGGACTGTATAGCAGAGAACGGGATGCCTGACCCTAGCCCTGGAGGGTGAGTGACCGCAACGAAGATGAAACCTTGATAGTTCTTGTAAACTATTGATGGGGATCATGCACCCAATGGGTATGTCAAGGTAAAACAATAATCCTGGATAACAAAACAACCATGTGGGTACAAATCCACAAACTGCGCAGATAATTATTGTGCTAAGATTATGAAATTTTCCTAGAAATTTGTATGCAATGTTTTTGAATAAGACTATGATTAACGTGCTTGTTGTCCAAGAATTATTGAAAGCAGGTGACCAAGATTAAAGGTCTGAAAAAGGACCTGACCGAGGACGAAGGATCAAGATTTATGAAACAAATGAATGAGAAAGGCATGACAAGTGTTTTTGAGAAAGAACACTGAGGATGTTGTTCCTTTAAGGGGGAGGGAATTGTAACACCCCTATTTCCCCCAGCTTTTAATTAATCATAAAATAGGATTACCATGCTAAGGCGTGTGGACAATGTAAATGTATTATTGTTAAACTACCCATAACTGACTGTTGGGGGGTGAAGCCTTGAAGTACGAGCCATGATATCTCTAGAGGAAAGAAATTAGTTAATAAAGAAAGTACTAGTGGTTGAATCATCAACCAACCCCATGAATGGAAACATGGTCTAGTTGCATGATGTCAGCTCGAAGTACCACAGAGACCTGCAGACCTGAGCTTCCTTCTGATAGAAGGAACTGAACAGGTCGAAAAACCTTCCAAAGGAGGGAAGGTAAGATACATATAGAGACACAGCAAGAGAGGAGACACAAGGATGAGAGCACAAGCTCGTAAGTGCCTCAAGGAACCTGAACGCGAGCTTGATGTTGAGGAAGCATCTGATAAACCTCGTAGGGTCGCTATGACAGAGAGAGTTTCTCTGAGAGATGGCGTAAATTCCCTAGTGATATCATGGCTTGGCACGGGGGTGGCCAGAGTGCTAAGAATGAATGCCTCTGAGCCTATGTTTGGGTGCAAAGGCGCACACCCAAAATCAATTAGTTGGATGCAACTTGTAATAGATAAGTATTCTCATACCCTGTGAAATTGAGCTGTAATTGTGTAAATATATTGTGAATGATCCAAGGATGGATATCTTTGCTTAATTATTTATATTGTATCCCTTTTTGGTGTCTGCTTGATTGTGTAATTAGGAAAGTAAGAAATTATATGGATTGTACATGTTTTGTATTCGTAAATGCTTGCGCCCTGTGGTGGCTTAAGTTAGATCCACAAACTGTGAGTTCATCGACCTTGGGCACAATTTCACATACGCATGTCGACACACCTAGTCGCTCTGAGTCCCTTGGAGGAGGGATTCTGTTAAAGCTTAGGAGAGATAGTGCACGTATGCACGGGCTCTCTGTGAGGCAGGCAAAGACCGAGAACCACTTAAGTTCTAGAGTTGAGGGATGAGCGTAAGCGGTGCGCGGAAGAACCCTTCCAAGTGTTAAGTTTAGGAAGAAGAGCGCCAAGCTATTAAGCCTTTCAAAGCTAACAAAGTTCAGGAAGAGTAATCAGGTTGAAGTATGGAAAGAGAAGGTTCCTTTGGTTGGGAATCATTGCGGAGCTCAAAGATGAAATTAGCGGACATGCTAGTTCACGGCCCACAATCAACCCACGTCATTGATCTCTTTGGGAATGGAAGATCAACGAGTAGGATTAGACTAGAGTCGAGTGAGCACTTCCCATATTGCGGAGGTTGGACCCTGCAATCACTGTGAAACGTCGATCTATGAATGGAGATCGAGGGTGGGGAATCATTGCGGATCGCGAAGGTGAAATTAGCAGACGCGCTAGTTCGCGGCCCACTATCCACCAACGTCGTTGATCTAGTCAGGCTGGAAGATCAATGACTCTGGTTAGACCGAGTTGGGTGAGTACTTTCCAGATTGCGGAGGTTGAGCTCTCTGGTAAAGAGCACGCACATTGGGGCCCCGCAATCACGATGAACCATTGGATCTAAGCGCAAAAGGGACGATAGTCATCCGATCTAAGATAAAGTGTACGAGTTTTAACCTTTGCGTGCCCAGGAGGATTGATTTGCCAAAGTCTCGAAATCTCGAAGTGATTTGGGACCGTCCATCGCGAAGAGGGATAGGTGGCCTAAGTCTGTGGACTCCGGGTAAAGACTCGAAGTAGGTCCTGGTCGTTGATCGTCCGAAGAAGTACGTGTCAATAGATCGGAGTCTCCAGGTGAATGCACTTCGGAAGAAATGAGGGCATAGAAGCTTGGAACTACCAAATTCCGAAGTGTCGGAGTTCACCCTAACCGTTGATAGTAGGATATGTGTGTCCGGAGATCTGACACTCCGGGAGGATTGCATTCCAGAGGTTTGCGTTGGTGAGTACTTGAGACTCCCGAAGCGTGAAGCCCAGAAGTGATCTAAAGCCGTCGAATTGTGGGAGAAATGCGTCAATAGATCATTAACTATGGGTAAAATCCTTTTGGGAGAAAGTGAGCGTGAAAAGGTAGAAACTCTCGAACTCCGAAATCCTAAAGTAAACCAAGACCGTTGATTGGGAAGGACGCGTGGCGCACGATCTATGATTCCAGAAGAACATACTCTTGGAGGATGGATTGTTGGAGTGTTCGGATCACCCAAATGTCGAAGTCCCAAAGTGAGTTGGGACTGTTCATCGCCAAGAAGGGCACGTGGTGACGGATCGTTAACTCTGGATGAAAGCACTACGGGAGAACGTGAAGAAGAAGAGTTTGAAATCATTGAAGCTCGAACAGCCGAAACAACCGGGAGTCGTTGATCTGTGGGAGGAAACATGTCATCAGATCGTGGACTTTGGGTAAAAAATTCTGGGAGAAACGAAGCATGGGGAAAACTGATATTTGAGACCTCTGAAAGATGAAGTCCCGAAGCAAACGAGAGTCGTCGATTTGAAGGTGGACATGCGGTGCCAGATCTAGAACTCTGGAAGAAAGCGAAGAGGGAAATGCCTAAGTCCTAGAGGAGAATCTTGATCGTTGATCAAGAAGGGAACCGAGGGGCAGTTGATCTGGTTGAAAGGGCCAAATTCCCGAAGCGAAAGAAGAGTTGTTGATTGAGGAGGACACATGGTGAACAATCAATTATTTCAGAGAAATCGCTCTGGAAGAAACAAAGGTTTTAGAATTGATATTCTTGAAGCCCAAAGGGAGAAATCAATCACAGCCATTGATTGAAAGGGACAGGTGTCAGTAGATCTTCCACTTCGGAAGATTTCCATGTGGAGAAAAACGAGGATTGAGAACGGAAACTCCCGAAGGCCGACCTCATGAAGAAGATCGTGGTCCTAGATCGAAGGGAGACAGGTGGCAGCAAATCTGAAGTTCTGAAGGTCGGACTTCGAAAGATTTACGAGCAAGAAAAAGTTGAGAGTTGAAACCCCTAAATCCCGAAGTCCGAAGCAAATCTAGACCGTCAGATCCAGAGGAACACGTGGCGACGAATCGTGAGTTTCAAATAAATGCGTCCGGATTTTCAGTTAAGAATTGAGAAACCTTAAGTCTGAAGACTCGAAGGGATCGTAGCCATCGATATGCAGAAGACACGCATCATTGGACCGTCAGCTTCGGATAAAAGCCATTGGGGGAAAAAAAGAGTTGAGATTTGAGATTTCTGAAGCCCGAAATCCTGAAATGATTTGGTATCTAAGGAAATGCATAATGTTTTGTATGTCGAACATCCTAGTTACCAGAAAATAATTGAAGCAGCAAGAAGCCAATTCTTTTGGCTTGGAGTGAAGAAGGATGTTGTTGATTACATTTCCAGATGTATGGAATGTCAAAGAGTGAAGGATGAGCATAGACACCCAATAGATTTGCTACAGCCATTACCAATTCCAAAGAAGAAATGGTAAGTGGTAACCATTGACTTTATCATTAAGTTGCTCAGAATGGGAAGGCAACATGATTCAATAATGGTAGTGGTTGATAAATTGACAAAAGCTACTCATTTTGTGCATTTAAAGATGAGTCATACAACAACTAATATTGCAATTTTTTTACATGAAGGAAATTGTTAAACTGCATGGGATACCTAAGGCAATTGTTTTAGACAGAGATACTAAGTTCACTTCAAATTTCTGGAGGGGATTATTTAAAGTATTTGGTACAAATATGAACTTTAGCACAACATACCATCCACAGTCAGTTGGGAAGAAAGAGAGAGATGGCCAAGTGATTGAAGACATGTTGAGAATGTATGTGATGGATAAGTCATCCAAGTGGTGAGATTACTTGCATTTGGTTGAGTTTGCCTATAATAATGGGTATCAAGATTCATTGAAGATGAGTCTATTTAAATCTTTGTATGGTAGAAAATKCAGTACTCCAGTGAGTTGGGACAACCCAATAGACAAAGTAGTACTTGGGCCARAATTTCTCAAGGATATGGAAGATCAGATGGTTAAACTTAAGCAGAATTTGAAGGAAGCACAAGATAGACAAAATATTTATGCAGATAAGAACARGACAACTAGAGAATTTAAAGTGGGAGAGCATGTGATTTTGAAAGTGAATTCGAATAATAGCTCATTAAAGTTGGGCAGCTATACAAAGCTAACAACTAGATTATGTGGTACATTTGAGAAATTGGACATAATAGAGCCAGTTGCCTACATGCTTRCATTGCTTTCTTMCATGAATGTGCATAATGTATYTCATGTCTCTTTGCTTAAAAAGTATGCACATGATCCTAACCATGTTATTGATTGGAATTTAATTCAGGTGGAGCCAAAAGGAGACTTCCAGGTCCAGTCGGTGTGCATATTGGACAGAAAAGTCAAAATGCTCCGGAATCAAGTCATGAAATTGGTAAAAGTTCAGTGGACCTACTATGGCCCTGAAATCATGATGTATTTTGTTTATTTGATGAAAGGCCAGAGTTATTGAACAGTTAAAAAGGGGATAGAGTGCCTAATAAATGTAATACTTTGAACATTGCAAATAATAAAATACATCGTTGGTTGTAAGACGGATAAGAACAAGAGTTATAGGGGGTTGTGATTCCACGAGAGAGGGGGCCAAAGGGGATAAGTGTTTTACTATTATTTTATTCACCATCTTGGTTTTAATTGAGAAAAGTGGTTACATGAGCTTCTTGGGGGGAAGGCCATGTGGTTCTTGATTCCATGTAATTATATAAACCTCTCTTGTGGGTTGTATTGTTCCAGAGTCTGTACTTAAGGCTTTAAAAAGTACAGTGTCTAGGCATTCGAAAGTTAGTAAGATGTAAAAAGGAGAAGGGTATACCTTCGGGAAAGGAAGCTAGGGTTGATTTCTAGGTTGTCATTGTTTGGCTTCCAACTGTTCCTGGATTTTTATATCCCTTTCAATTGCAGCCCATGAACGTTCAAGTTCTACCCGGGTGTTAGCCGTTTTAAGTATGGTATCAAAGAGATTTAAAGCGATATGGGTTTGATCTGTCAAGCCAGGTTCAATATTGGGTTGTCTTACAACAGGGACAGTCATAGAGGAACAAAAAAATTTAAAGAACTCCGAAAGTTTTTATGTTGTTTCAATTTGATTTTATAAAAGAGAACTTTAGAAATCAATATTAAAAGCAAATTGCAAACCAAAGGCCTTTTTCCGTAACTGCGTTATATTTGAAATAAAAGGTGTATGAATTATGGGAAAAACATTAAGTTGTCTATAGAATAAGGATCCTATCGACAGAGAATCTCACTCTGTAAATAGAAGAAGGAAATAAGATAAGAAATGGTCCGATAAAGCATAAAATATGACAACCTAAAGATTTACAGGTCTTATACCTGCTAGTAGCTGATACAGAGGAAAAACTATAAACAATAGATAGCTAAATATTAATCACTGCCATAGAAGTTTTACTAAATTGCAATGCAACATTCATCAGATATATATAAGTGAAATAAGAATGAATATAAAATAACAAAGAGAACAAACTCATAACACAGTAGTGACGGAATTAGGAATCTCCGGATTGCTTTGTATTAAGTCTCGAAAAGAGACAGTCTCTATTACAATTAATCAAAAAGGTCCAACCCTTTTTTCTTTCTTCAAAATGTATATTTATACAAATTTTTATGCGCTGGAATCTCAATAGTTCCATAGGTTTTCGGTTACAATCAAAAGGAGTCGAAACGTTTCATTTCTTTATCTTTGTTCTCATCTGGTACCCAAAACCTCCCTCTTTGCATGCTCCTTGCAAACAACACACTTCTCCACCAGCTGTGATATCAACTTAGATGGCTCTGCTTAATTATTTGCCTCAAAAATATAGCAGTCTTTCATCAATAGTGGTAGCTTTCCTTCCACCTGTTGATCCTTGGCATTGATAGAGCATAACAGTATACTTGGTTTAATTAGCCATTTGTCTATTTGCAATATGTCTGTTTGAGATATTTGTGATATTTCGGCTAATTCTCTTTCTTCTGTCTCCTTGATATTAAGCATACATTTAGTTGTATTGATCTGACCCAGTATCTCCATACCACTTTCACCATCGGAACCCAAAGAAATCTCACTTAACAAACCAAAAATTTCTTCGCAAGATTTCCTTAGCTTCATAGCTTGTTGTTTACCTTCGGATATATTTCGCTCCCATTCTTTCAACAAGATATTACCCCTGGTCTACTCTGCGATGGGAAAACTATAACTACTGCTCGTTTCCCTTCTCGTTGTGGCTATAATAGCCTCCTGGAATGCCACCCGAGCTGCTCCGGCATCCCTTTCTTTAAGAGAGAGGTTCTCCAACACCTGATCAATGAGTTGGAAGCTACTTTGAATTGTTTCTACTTTAACAAGCAGACCTTGTTGTGCCACCGATAACCTTTTTCTGATCTCTATTGCTTGGGATTGAAATATCTTGATATCGATTACCTGGCTTTCAGTGAATTCTAGTTTGGCCCGAAGCTGGTCTATCAATTCTCCCTGCTGGCTTATCTGAGTCTGACTCGTCTGAACCTTCAACTGTGTCTGTTTGAGATCGACTTTAAGCCGCTCGATTTCTTTTTGATCTTCTATTCTTGCTTGCTCTAAAGTTGCACTTGCCTAATCTTTAGCAGCTGCCTTTGTTGTAGCTAGTTTAGCCTCTAGTGTCTTGATCAAATGATTTTTTCGTTTTAGCTGATCTTTTAGGGTCTCGACTGAATATTGGTTCGTCGTGGCGAAAGCACCTAATGTTCCTGCTATTTGCGTCATGAATTCTACTTTCTTCATATTTTTCCCATCAATTAAAATTTTTAATTTCTTAGAGACGGTACCTTCCTCTTGGCAGAGTTCTTGTCTCACGACCACTTTCCTCTTCTTATCGAATAATAATTCATTCGGAGGTAGCTCTTCTACTGATATAGGTGTCAATTTTTCACCCAAAATCCAACCTGCGTCCGGGATTTCCTTTGCAGACTGTAGGGGGGTAATGGAGGTGATGGGATTTCCTACCTGTTTAGAAGATTTCCCGGGAGTAATGACCGAAGTCGACTCACTTGGAGGACCAGAAGCCTCGGCTTCCTATTTCGGTCCCCCAGCTTCCTCTTCTTTATCCTGTTGTTCTTCTTGGCCGGGTGCTGAACCTTTAGAGCCTCCGTCTTATGTTTGTTGCTCCTCTGCTATTGTCGGATCTTCACCCCGTAATACTGGAGGAAGGAAACTCCGCCTATGATTTTGGAATCTGACAACATCATCCCTCTCTTCGGGCGATAGGGCTTGTATTTGAGCCAAAACCTCGTCATAAGATTTCGTGCCTCGGAAAATCTCATCATGAGGTGAATTCTTGTGCTCAAATCTTTTAAGGCCACAGCTGGCCAAATGATTACTCACGACCCTATGTGGATCGTGTTTCTTGAATTTGATGTGAACCAAATTTATATCTTCTAGGGTTGTTGTCTCGACCTTTGCATGCCCGAAGTCTAATAATGAATAGGTGTTTAAATGAATAGGAAAAGGTGGCCATACCTTTTTTGAAAAGCCTTTCAGTTCTTTACTTATACCGCAAATTACGGTTTGTCGAGCGATCTCACGACAAGCTAGCCTGTCGGGTATGAGTAAGGGTAAAGCATGCGAAGGGACAGAAGCGTTGAAAACCCTGATGTATGAAAATTCTTTCTCCATGTACCAGTCGGCCACTCTGCTTAAATTTGTCGTGATGCTATCCGATATCCTGGGTGGAGGATTACCGAAAATGGAAACATGCATCGGTACCATCAACTAGTTGAAGATTTCGTATACGAAATCTGAATCCTTGTCCTCCCAAAGCTTAGAATGGTATACATGGACTGGCTCAGCATCCGATGCAGCCCAGCTCCAATTCATCAAGGGAAAAGGTGTCATGGAACATACTACGTCCATGAGATATGCGGACATAAAAAATGAAGCAGCTTTCCAACTCTCTTTCTGCGTCCGATATTCTGTAATCTGACTGGTTAGACTATCCGATAACATTTTGGCCTAGTCGAACGAAGATCCTTCTGCTACTGAGTATATCAAGGGCACCCATGGGAGGAAAAAATGTGTGGTGTCTTCCCTCCCGTGCAATCTACAGGTCATCATCGCTACATATTTGAACTATGGTTCCAAAGAAGATATGGAATAAATTCCATTGCTATCTACCCTGAACTTCGCTGGGTGTGAGACCCACTCCTTGATCAAATCAGATAAATTTTTCACGTATTGCTTGCATTCCTTCTGTTTAAAACCCTCTAGAAACTCTACATTGTATGTGAAGTTTGATGTGGGTGGTAACTTGTACATCGCCTGTAATTTTTCTGGTCTAAAGGTCCCAACAATGACCTTCTACTCGTTGATGATGGTTCTGGTAGGGATGTCTACATGATCTAGCGCCCATCGGATCATGTCATAGTAAGGCAGAAGGCGTAGCCTGGCCGCTACTTTGTGCATCTCTGCCTGGACAACGATCTTGTATTTGGTAGTCATGTCGTCTTTCTCGTTGTCACTAGAATCATCCGAACAGTTCACCACATCTGATTGCAAAACCTCTAAGACATATGACCAGGTTCACACAGAATCAACGCTTCGAAGTGAAGTATCTGAAACATTATTAGAACCTTGTCCTGAAACCTCAGCGCTTGTCTTGGATGCTTTTCACGGGGCCATGACAGGGGATTCTAACTTAGCTCTTCTGCAATAAAAATGCGTATACATATAGAAGTTAGCTTACTGAGAAAAACCTCTTTGTGCAAGATAGAAATGAACTTTATGAATAAAATAGGAAGCAAAAGATCTATATCTTCGAACATTTAACACATCGATGTCCTTATGAACAGAACAATCCAATCATATTTAGATAGATATTTTGGCAATAAAAACCATATCCTTACTTTGTCGTTTCACCTTATTTCCAATTAATGCCATAAAATTCGACGGTTCGTGGCCCAAGTTGGCGCAAGGAAAATTTGAAATTACCTCATAAACTGTGCATTATTATCATTTGCATTAAACATTGATTATGCTGGCTTGGCTTCCTTAATCGGGATTTAAATCAACATTTCAGTGTTTTCTGTATCGGGACTTTTAACTCTAACCTTTCGAGCCTCTAAAACCCGAGACTGCGATGATTAGATTTAATTAAGCAAGGACGTAACTAAGATTAAGTGTTTTTAATTAATTATGTGTTCATTTATATCGCGACTTCGCAGCTTGGGACTTCGAAGGTAAAGTTTCCAGGAGGAATGTAAACCGAGTCGCGAAATCCCGAGAAACTTAATCATGGTCAAAACTAATCAACCTTGACTTTAACCTGGGTTACTTAGGTAAAAGTTTCGTGGCTTCATGTTTCAGAGTTTTAGCGGTAATGTTTTAGGAGAAAGTGAACGTCGAGACGTGAAATCCCAACAGCACTTGACTAGGGTTTACATGGTCTCACTCTTAGCTTTCACCTGAGGTAAGCTTTTAAAACTTTTTGTGACCTCGGAGATCAGGGTGTGTAAATCTTGTGACTTGTAACTCCCGAAGAGTGATATTTTGAGGTACAAAAAGCAACAATCTTCGTTCAACGATAAAAAGTGGTAACTTATGAAACATCACATCTCCCGCTATTTCGCATGTCGAGACTACTGAGATTTTCAGTAGGTGAATGTCACGAAGCGAAAAAGAAATTAAGAACCGACATTTGACCTTTAAAATAGATTTGAACTAAATGAAAAAGGCGGCTCCAACATAGGCTCCAACTAGGGATCCCATTTCCTTGTGAGGCGGGAAGAACAGTAGACCACGTGCCTGTATTGGGTAAATGGAGTCACTGGTTTCACTTCTGTGAAACTTGCTTTAGGGAAAAGATAAACAGAGGGAGGAAAATATTTTTGTCTTTTACTGTTGTAAGGCTTCAATACTCAAATATATTTCTCACTCGGCTACAATCCCTTTCGCAACTTTCTCTTTCTCTTTACTGAGTTTAGGTCTGCATTAGGACAAATCAAAACAGTTCTAGGAAATCCAACAGATCTTGTGGTTTTTAGCTTACGCCCAACGAAATTTATTTGCATTTTTTAATCGGGGAGTCCCATCTGGACTCAGGATGTGGATCCCGTCTTGAGAAAGTTGATCACCAGAGCCGATTCAAATTCATTTATAACAACCTTACAGATATCTCAGACATTGCTTCACTGCCAGCGAGCCTGTTCAGTACCCCAGTGAAGTTATCTGCCCCTTCTTGTTGAATTTCCTTTCACCGCTTTGAAATGTATTTATGCATTTAAATGCTGAGACGAGGGCAATCATTTCTGAATTTCCTTTCATCGTCTCTTCAGACTAGATGTACAATTAGATATAACTTTCCTTTCATCATCTGTCTTATAATTTTCTTTTTAGAATACGAAGCGGGGGCAATCAGATTGTAAGAGGGGTGATATCTGCGTAATATTTTACAATGTAGGTCTATCAACTTACTTTGATTACTTAGTGCCAACCTTCCTTTGACTTTCACAACACCTTGGTCCACAGGGAGAAAAAAAAAGGGGAAACATTTTTCTGGGGGTTTTTCTTTCGAGTAAGCCTTAACCCTTCGAAACTATTGAAAAACCTAGAAAAGTCAGGATCTACCTACGCATAACTTGTTTAGTAAGAGACCAAGGAGCTGTGAAGACCAGCCTTATTTCCTAAACACGCTTACAGCTTTCAAAGTTTAAACATAATCTCTTCTCCCTACGTATATAAATCCGAAAAGACATTTGGAATTTTCAAGAAGACAAATCTGAAGACCGAAAGAAAGGTGACGGACAGATGCTTATATGTTGAGGGGCAGGGATCGAAAATTAAAACCGCTTTTTGAAAGCCCTTCCCCAGAGATGCTTCACTTTCTGTTTGTTTTACTACCACCTATATGTGTTTTAAGTTAAAAATATTTGGATCCAGAGCGAGTAACTATACCTTTTAATAATCAATTGAGTAAAAACATTAGATTTATGGGACTTTTATGATATTTTGGAGATCTCTGCTTTCTTAAGGGACAGAATTTTCGAGAGTTCGTACCGTTACCTTACCATTTTTAAAATAACTGAAAACCTTTTCTGTCACCTATTTTCAGCGAATGTAAATCTCCGATACATGACCTTATGTTTTCTCCATTCGTTCATTTAATTTTCAAACTGAAATCCTGTAAACACAAAGAGTGTCCTTTTAAAAAAAAGTTAAATGTATTTGAAAACCGTGTATCTCTATTTATATTGACCTAAAAAATAAAAATTGAAAACTTACCTCAAGGGAATCATGAAATAGAAAGCAAATACAAACTGGTATATACAATGGAAAACCTCGGAGAACTAATTATGTCATGTAGTGTTTTAGATAACGCTCGTTGACAGGGGCATTTAAGATTTTACCATCCATATTTTCTAATAAAAATGAATGTTTTCCTTTGGAAGTTGCGACTCTAAATGGTCCATACCAAATATGATCGAATTTACCGTGTTTCGTTGAATCTTCCTTCCTAGCATCCCATCTTAAGACCAAATCTCCTGGAAGAAACTCTCTGTCTTTTGTCTTACGGTCAAATAACATTTTCATGTTGTCTTGATATTTTTGCAATCTTTCATCCACCTCGACCCTGTGTTGTTGTAATTCGATCAGCTGATTTATTGTCCTTGTGACGTGGTTTGGTTCTTCTTTCTCATCTTGACATAGTTTCATCACGGGAAGTGCTAGGTTTATTGGTAATACCACATCAGTCTTGTATACCATCTGGAAAGGAGAAATACCGATGGATTTTTTTGTGCCAATCTGATTTTCCCATAGTGCATATTTTAAATGTATATGCCAGGATCTCTTGTTCTCGTTCAACACTTTCTTAACTATGTTGATCAGACTTTTGTTCGAAGACTTGGCCAGTCCATTTCCTTGGGGATAATATGTCATAGAATGGTCGAGTACAATATTGTACTTTTGGCAAAAACTGATCATAGCCATAGATTTAAAATCCTGAGCATTATCTGTTACTACCTTTCGGGGGCAGCCGAATCTAGATAAAATATTTTCTTCTAGGAAATCTATTACCATTGAATCTATAGCCCTCTTGGTAGGAATAGCCTCTACCCATTTAGTGAAATAATCTGTGGTGGTTAGGATCCATTTGTGTTGTGCGCTGGAATGGGGGTTAATTTCACCTATAAAATCCAGTCCCCACTGCTGAAAAGGAGCCTCTGTTTTGACAGGAACTAAAGGTAATGCTGGGAGTTTATGCTTGCCTGCGAATAGTTGGCAAGGATCGCAAGCCCTGACTTTGGCATTTAAATTCGAGAAAAGATTAGGCCAATAATACCCTACCCTCAAGATTTTATAAGCTGTCGCTCTCCAAGCATGATATCCCCCACACACTCCTTCATGGAATTCGCTTATGACCTTCTCTATTTCATATTCAACCAAACAAACCAACAAGAAGCCAAGTGGGTCTTTCCAAAACAATTTACCCTCGGATATATAGTATTTGACCGCATGTAGTTTTAGCGTTCTGGATTTGGATGGAGATAAATCACTTGGGCACTTCAAAGTCAGTAGGTAGGATACTATGTTTTTGTACCAGTCAGAGGATGTAAACTTCTCTTCGATCCTGACTTCACTTGTTTGCTCATTAAGCTCGTTCATATCTTCCTCTTCTCCACATCCCTGTATGTTATTTATGTCGAGGGCTCTGTAATTGGATTCAGCTAAGAGTTTAGCCAAACCTTGACCCTTTATCAGCTTCATCGGCTTTATTTTCAGATCAAATTCTTGAATTTTTGCGAGCCATCGTCCCCTTCTGCCATCACTGTCAGGCTGCACTAAAATGTATTTTACAGAGCTAGTAGGTACATACGTGATTATCTTAGAATGCAATACATAAGTCCTAAAAGCCTTTAATGCCTTTACCATAGAATATGCTTGTTTTTCCATTATATCATATTTTAGTTCTGCGTCTCTGAGACTTTTGCTGAAAAAGGCTATCGGTTGTTCGAAACCCTCCTCATTTTTCTGGAGGAGCACTACGGCAATAGTGTGCTCAGAAGCGAATGAGAAAATGAGAAAATCCTTTAGATAGTTAGGGCTTGCCAGTACAGGTGCCTCGCTTATAACCCTCTTGATGCGTGCAAACAATTCTTTGGCCTCTGTTGTCCATTTTACCTCGTTGTTTTTCTTTAACATACCTGTGATTAATTTTACAATTTCAGCGAAGTTTGGAATAAACCTTCTCAAAAAGTTTATCTTTCCTAAGAATGACTGGATTTCCTTTACATTTCTAGGAATATTTATTGTGTCTATAGCTTGAACCCTGCTGGGGTCAATTTTAATTCTGTCTCAGGACACAATAAGGCCCAGGAGTTTACCTTCTCGCATAGCGAAGTGAAACTTTTTAGGGTTTAAAGACAGACCGAACTTGCGGCATTTTTCGAAAGTTTGTTTGAGATGTATTAATTGATATTCGTCAGACTTAGAAAAAATAGTTAGATCATCAAGGTAGATAACTACAAACTTGTCTCTTTCGCTGACGAAAGCGATATCCATAGCACGCTGGAAAGTGGCACCTGCATTCATTAGACCAAAAGGCATTTTATCTTACATGAATGTACCCCAGAGTGTAGTGAAAGTTGTTTTTTCTTTATCTTGTTCGTTTACAGCAATTTGATTGTACCTAGAGAAACCGTCAATTATAGACATCCTATTTGCTCCGACTACCTTTTCTAAGATGTGATCCATTTTAGGTAAAGGATAGTTGTCTTTTAGGGAAGATTTATTTAAATTTCTGAAATCAACACATAGTCTAATCTCTCCACTCTTTTTTCTAACTAGAACCAGGTTTGCCACCCAATCGGAGTATCTCAGTGGTACTATTATTTTCGCGTCTAAAAGCTTCTTGACTTCTCTTTCGACTACGGGTAATAAGATAGGGTTGATTTGTCTAAGCTTTTGCCTAAAGGGTTTGATACCAGGCTTCAGAGGTATCTTGTGTTCGACCACGGTAGTGTCGTAAGTCCTAAGCTCTTTGTAAGACGAAGCGAAAACATCTTTATATCGTGCAAGCAAATCTTTATACTTATTTTTCACCTCAGGAGGAAGATATTTTGATATTTTCACCATCCTGGGTTCTTCTTTGGTCCCTATATCGCAATCTTCGACCTCTTTGGGTTGGAGTTGAAGAGTAGATTTTAAAGTCATGTCATTTTGATCGAAAAGTCTCTCTAGGGGGATTAGTCCCTTTGGAATCTGATTATTTTTTAGAACTAACATGCGATGGTTGGCAATTTTTTCTCGGAACTCCTGAGGGTCTTCTCCTTCTTGCATGATCCACATATGGTCATTTTGATTCTCTTGATCGATGTGAGTTTCAGAAAAGTCACTCACTACTTCGAGGAACTTTTTGATATGTTCGTCATCCTCGAAAACCTACCAGTGTTGTATGTTGTTTGGGATGGATGGTCTGTGCCTTACCTCTATAATGATATTTTAATTTAAAAGTTGTGGGGGGAGCGAACGTCGAGGCTACCTTGGCTAATGAATCGGCCTGCAAATTTTCGGCGCATGGGATGAAGTGAATATTTACAGATGAGAAGAAATTATCCATTAGATCCCATGCACAATTTCTATACGCTCTCAATCTCAGGTGTTTGACCTGGTATTTTCGATTAATCTGTTTAACTATCAACTCAGCGTCTCCATACACTTCTAGGTTCTTTATGTTCAATTTCTTGCAGCTTCCAATCCTAATACTAAGGCTTCATATTAACATACATTGTTAGTGTAGTCTATATCCCATTGAAGCCTATAAGAGAAAGGGACGACAAACCTATTTTCAGGTGCCACAAAAAGTACTCCTGCACCGGCTCCTTCACATGACAGAGCACCATCAAAAAACATTTTCCAGATCCTTGTACTATGCATATTTTTGGAATCTTTCTCTTCTATATAGTTTTCTTCTGTGCAACTATCTATACCATCATCAAAAGACAAAATACAATTTCCTAGATCTTGATCGGCAATGTAAACGGGAAAATTGTTAGGATTCTGAGGATCGCTCATGGTATAGTCTAGCCTCGTTTCCCTGTATAACCTAGTAAGTTGCCCACCAAATACAGGAATTGTAGCATAATTCATGTCCAGTTGAAGGGATCCCCCGAGTTTGGCTCCCCACAACCTTGATAATAGTAATCCATATTTTGGGGGGATATCAGCAATAACTACATCCATCAGAACACTTTTGATTGGGACCTACGCAAGGGTGACTACTAATCTTTTATCATACCTAAGCACTTGACTCTTCTTGAATCAAAAGAGTAGAGATCTTCGTAAGGTCGGGTGATCTCGAGGCCTAGTCTATCCATAATAGCTTTGGGCATCACATTATGTGAAGCTCTAGAATCTAGCATGCAATTATGCAACAGTCGATCATGCACATTTAGGGTGATATAGAAAGGGGCAACAGTGTCTCTAGCGCCCTCGAAATGTGGACCGAAAGTGATATTTGGCTTGTCATCTTCCAAATTTATTTCGTCCGATTGACTTTCTTGGTCCGAACAACCTATCACCTTGGTTATCTGTTTTCGATATGCAGGGTTTTTTGCTAATTCAACCAACGAAATAGGTATTTTGATCCTATTTATTTCATTTTCTACACTAAAACCACCGCCACCTTTGTTTGTTTCTCTAGTTAAAACCTCGAACTCTTTCTTCTCTAACTTATTTGTCTGAGTTGATTTATTACTCATGATCTTAATTACTAGTGTTTGTGTATCGACCATCTTGATCTCCTTTGTTTGGGTCTCAACCTCCTTCGTCTTTGGATCCAATAAGTCAGTCCCTTTAGATGCTTCGGTCTCCTTTGGGGTGGGCACATATACTTCACCTCTAGGGAGAATTTTCCTGGGTTGAGAAATCAACACGGACATGTTTTTAGACCTCAGGTTATACCTAGGTTGGACTTCAGCCATTATTGAATCAGTTACGTCTTGATGGTCTGAGACATCTATGTTGTTTATGTCGTCATCTGCATCTGAGGGTTGCTGTGTGCTTAAAGACTTCTCATACTCTTCTTTAGTTATATAAGGTTGAGTGCAGTCATCACCCAAATTTGTCACATCTTCTTCCAGACCTTCGAAATCTTCTAGATCATTTCCTCCTATAAAATTTTCATTTTTTAAAGGGGTTTGAATTTTTTTATCTTCATTTTTAATCTGCCTTTGTTGATTTTGAGGGTTGGGGTTTCTTCTGAATTCTCTTTTAACGAAAGGATCAGTCTTGGATTGGTCTAGCTCCATTCTGGAAATCTTATTCGACAATTCTTCAATTACCCTAGCCATATCATCCATTTTGTCGTCTATAGATCTATTAGATCCTGAGGGTCCCGCTTGTTCCCTAAAACGTATGGTTTCTTTGTTCCCCATTTCTATCCTAGCTTTCAACTTACCAGAGGCCATCATGTTGGACTCAATTTCTACAGAATCATCTTGCATTCGGGTTAAGGTAGCCCCCCGCCTTTCTCTTAAGAGAAGGGCGAAGTCGGGTTTGAAAGCTCTTGCGAAGGTTACTTTGGTTGTAGGTTGGGAGGGTTTGACTTTGGCTGGGATCTTATTATACAGTTTATTAAATCTTTGGATAAATTCCATAACTGTTTCTGAATTCCTTTTCTTTAAAGATCCAAACTCGGTTAGATAATATCAGTGGTCTTTTCTTTCACCCCATTGTCTAAGAAAGGCATCTTCTAAGGCATTGTAAGATAGAATAGACCCTGCGGGTAGGCTTCGAAACCAGGTTTGTACCTGTCCTTCGAAAGTTTGGACAAAAAGCCTCGAATACACGTCTTCGTGTTCGAGACCTAGGATGTCCACGAACTAATTGAAGAAGTTTATATGTTCGGCTGCGGTCAAGTCTTCTTCTCCTGTAAACTTAGGTAATTTTTTTGTATAATTTTCGGGAAGGTCATGAAGAGGGACAGGTAGAACCAAAGGCGCATATCTTGCAGCCACTTTAGCGAAAACTCTGGGAGGAGGGAGAGGCCCTTGGCCTCCTGCTCCTCCTGGAGCCCCACCACCTCCTAAAACTCCTCCACCTCTGAAAACCCCTCCACCTCCTCCTCCGGCAGCTGCCATTGGTACTACTGGATAAGGAAACGGTGTATCGTACAAAGGGTTCTAGAACACTAAAAGCGAATCTTTAACTTCTTCGTGAGACGGGAAGGCCAAAGACGGGTGATCGGAGACGCGAGGACTTGGCTCTTCGGATTTGCAGAAGACGTAATCAGGGGATCCCGCGGGTGTGAGATTTGAGCATATAGTATACTCTTTGAGACTTGGTGATGTCAGGAAGTCTGAAAAGACAGTCGGTGGGATATCAAATGCTAATAAATTTACTGTCGGGTTTTTACCTTTGTGTCCGACAGAGGTTTTCGAAAGGATTTCACTTTTAACCACAGAGCTGAATAAATATGAATTAGTGGTTTTGGGAGGTGTACTATGCGAAGTTGAAGGTTCACAAGCACTTTTGGCCTTGGGTTGCGGGTGTTTAAGCTGATAGATTGTAGTAGTCGGCTTAAGAGAACCTCTAGCTTTTAGTATTTTTTGGTGATCTGAAACAGGCGTGGTCTGCTTGTTCTCTCGGTTTTGTCTGGTATTCCTTCGACCGGATGCAAGCTTACTTATACGTAGAGTCACCAAGTTAAAGATAAGAAAAGCCTTTTAGAAAGTGATCACTCTTTGTTCACTATCAAAGGGTGAAACTTGAAAATATGTCGTTCTTCCCAGGGAAAAGGTTTCGTAACTTCGTCCCCAGCAATGGCACCAAAAAAATGTTGTTCCAGAGTTTGTACTTAAGGCTTTAAAAAGTACAGTGTCTAGGCATCTGAAAGTTAGTAAGATGTAAAAAGGAGAAGGGTATACCTTTGGGAAAGGAAGCTAGGGTTGATTTCTAGGTTGTCGTTGCCTGGCTTCCAACTATTCCTGGATGTTTATATCCCTTTCAATTGCAGCCCATGAACGTTCAAGTTCTACCCAGGTGTTAGCCGTTTTAAGTATGGTATCAAAGAGATTTAAAGCGATATGGGTTTGATCTGTCAAGTCGAGTTCAATATTGGGTTGTGTTACAACAGGGACAGTCATAGAGGAACAAAAAAATTTAAAGAACTCTGAAAGTTTTTATGCTGTATCAATTTGATTTTATAAAAGAGAACTTTAGAAATCAATATTAAAAGCAAATTGCAAACCAAAGGCCTTTTTCCGTAACTGCATTATATTTGAAATAAAAGGTGTATGAATTATGGGAAAAACATTAAGTTGTCTATAGAATAAGGCTCCTATCGACAGAGAATCTCACTCTGTAAACAGAAGAAGGAAATAAGATAAGAAATGGTCCGATGAACCATAAAATATGACAACCTAAAGATTTACAGGTCTTGTACCTGCTAGTAGCCGATACAAAGGAAAAACTATAAACAATAGATAGCTA
This sequence comes from Picea mariana, assembly GCA_032191745.1. NCBI lineage: Eukaryota > Viridiplantae > Streptophyta > Pinopsida > Pinales > Pinaceae > Picea > Picea mariana. The sequence continues at coordinate 104,501 of JASDQU010372587.1, forward strand.
AATATTAATCGCTGCAGTAGAAGTTTTACTAGATTGCAATGCAACATTCATCAAATATATATAAGTGAAATAAGAATGAATATGAAATAACAGAGAGAACAAACTCATAACACAGTAGTGACAGAACTAGGAATCTCCGAATTGCTTTGTATTAAGTCTAGAAAAGAGACAATCTATATTACAATTAATCAAAAAGGTCCAACCCTTTTTCCTTTCTTCAAAATGTATATTTATACAAATTTTTATGTGCTGGAATCTCAATAGTTCCACAGGTTTTCGGTTACAATCAAAAGGATTCGAAAGGTTTCGTTTCTTTATCTCTATTCTCATCTGGTACCCGAAACCTACCTCTTCGCATGCTCCTTGCAAACAACACACTTCTCCACCAGCTGTGATATCAACTTAGATGGCTCTACTTGATTATTTGCCTCAAAAATATAGTAGTCTTTCATCAATAGTGGCAGCTTTCCTTCCACCTGTTGATCCTTGGCATTAATAGAGCATAACAGTATACTCGATTTAATTAGCCATTTGTCTATTTGCACTATGTCTGTTTGAGCTATTTGTGATATTTTGGCTAATTCTCTTTCTTTCTTCTCCTTGATATTAAGCATATATTTAGTTGTATTGATCTGACCCAGTATCTCCATACCACTTTCACCATCGGAACCCAAACAAATCTCACTTAACAAACTGAAAATTTCTTCGCAAGATTTCCTTAGCTTCATAGCTTGTTGTTTACCTTCAGATATATTTCGCTCCCATTCTTTCAACAAGATATTACCCCTAGTCTGCTCTGCGATGGGAAAACTAGAACTACTGCTCATTTCCCTTCTCGTTGTGACTATAATAGCCTCCTGGAATGCCACACGAGCTGCTCTAGTATCCATTTCTTTAAGAGAGAGGTTTTCCAACACCTGATCAATGAGTTGGAAGCTGCTTTGAATTGTTTCTACTTTAACAAGTAGACCCTGTTGTGTCACCCATAACCTTTTTCTGATCTCTATTGCTTGGGATTGAAATATCCCGATATCGATTACCTGGCTTTCGGTGAATTCTAGTTTGGCCCGAAGCTGGTCTATCAATTCTCCCTGCTAGATTATCTGAGTCTGACTCGTATGAACCTTCAACTATGTTTGTTCGAGATCGACTTTAAGCTGCTCGATTTCTTTTTGATCTTCTATTCTTGCTTGCTCTAAATGTTGGAAGGTTTACAGTTGGGAGTAAGCTTGTCATTGATGGCAAGAACAACGATGGCAAAGATCAACATGATCAGCAGTGCAGTGATAATGGAAGAGTAAACTCCATTTTAGAATTTCGGATATCGGGAGTTGAAGTGTCGAAACACTTCACCACCAAAGTGGCGAAATCACGAAGTGAAGAAAACGAAAGGTGGACGAAATCACGAAGCAGTGAAATCGTGAAGGTGGATGAAATCGCAAAGCAGCGAAATCGCGAAGTGGCAAAATCATGAGAAGATCTGGGCCGTAGGATCTGGGGTATCTACGAAGGCTCAATAGTCATTAGATATGGTGAAGCTACAAGGCGGATAAGTCCAAAAGTCATCCAACTCCCCAAAACTGTGAATGAATCCTGGCCATCCATCGGGGACAGTCGTGGACCGTTGATCAAGAGGACGCGTGGCAGAAGATCGTCATGTCGCTGACTGGAAAGTCAAAGGAACGGGGTTCCCTAACTTCTCAAATTCGCGATATGCGAAATCAAGAAATAATCTCAACCGTTAGATCGAGGCCAAATATGGACCGTTGATTAGGCACAACAAAGGCTTGTGGAGTTTCGAAGTCCTGATAAAATCTTGACCGTTGATCCAAGAGGGACGCGTGGCAGAATATTAGAGCATGTCAAAACTCCATCTCGGAGTTTCGCGTATCGCGACTTGGAGTGACGAGAACCTCCATCACATGAATCGCGAGATGCGAACTCACGATAAGATCTGGACCGTTAGATCACCAAGGGTTCTGGACCGTTGATCTAAGCAACATCTCGGAGTCTCACCTATCGCGACTTGGAGTGATGAGAATCTCCATCTAAGGATCAGCGAGATGCGAGATCATGAAAAGATCAGAACCGTCAGATCACAAAGAACGAGGACCGTTGATCTGAGCTTCATCTCGGAGTCTCACCTATCGCGACTTGTAGTGATGAGAATCTCCATCTAAGGAACAGCGAGATGTGAGATCGTGAAAAGATCAAGACCATCAGATCACCAAGAATGTGGACCATTGATCTGAGCTCCATCTCGGAGCTTTGCCTATCGCGACTTGGAGTGACAAGAACCTCAATCTTAGGAACAGCGATATGTGAAATTGCAATTTAATCGCAGCCGTTAGATCAAGGTGTGATCTGGACCGTTGATCCGACTCCATTTCGAAGTTTCATGAATCATGACTTGAAGAGGCAAGAAACATAACCACAAGAACGTCGAAATCGCGATATGTGAAATCGCGATATGATCTGAGCTGTTGAATCAAGATCAGATCTGAACCGTCGAATCATAGGACAAGTGGCAAGCGATTGGAATTTTGCTGACTTGGAGTCAACGGAGCATGGTGTGGAAACTCATGAAATATGAAGCGCCTTTTGGCACAGCCTATGGTCACCGCCAGTGGTCACGAGAAGGGAAGGAGTCAGTTCAGATAAGCTCCATTTCAGGGTTTCGGGGATCGCGACTTGGAGAGTCGAGATACCTCATCTCCAGATTCACAAAATGCGAAATCGCAAAAGCGCTTTATGCATAAGCGCGTGGTCACAGCCATTGGGCACATCGATGGAAGATGGAGGAAGAAGCTAGAGGTGCTAAGCTTCACCACAGGGATCCCGAAATGCCGAATTACGAAATGGCGAAACAGGCACAAGATTCTTTATTCTTAATCCAACGGTTCAGGTGAAGTTGAACAAGATCGAAGGGCTACTTTTGCGATTCTCAGTGTAACAGTTAAAACAAATAATGATCTCTGCCAGAGGACTCGAAGAGGACTGAGTGTGATCTCCAAAGAAGATGAAGAGTCTCAAGGCATCTTCTAGTGGATTGAGGATTACTGATACAAGCGATTGACAGATGGAAGGGGATTGAAGTCTGTAGCTGAAAACAGAAAGGATAAGCTCATCTAAGATAGAGAAGACGAAGAGTCTCGACTGCCAGAGAGGCTGAGGAATCTCAGCATGACATCCAGTGATGTTGATCGCGTGGGCAAACCGCCAGAGAAGCTGAAGGGTTACCATGATGATCAGACAGAGCACTCGACATGTGGAGGAGATGAACGTGGTGTGAGCAGGTAGAGGGATTGCGCACATTGCATGCACAAGTAGCACAAAAGCTATAAGTACACAATACAGAGAAGAGTTGTGTTTGTTGTTGGAGTTGTTGTAGTTGCAGTTGTTGAAGGTGATTCATGCGTGAAGGAGGAGGGAAGTGCAGTAGATGAATTGAACAGAAGAGGAACTGTGCAGTGAATGGACATGGCGCACAGAGCATAAAAGGCAGAAGAACTGACAGTGCAAGTCAGGTGTGCAGGAAGGCAGTGAGGCAGACAGAGCAACAAAATGCAGTAGAACAGTGATGAGACTGGTAAGCTGTTATTGAACACTATATCACTGTAATAGGTTTCAGTATTTCATATTCATAATCCAGGGTGGTAGGGAGGTGCTAGGGAGAATTGTTGTCCTCGGAGGTTCAAATGGGTGCTTGAACACAGGGAGTTGTAGCTTCCTTCTAGTCGGTGCTAGAGAAACCAGGGAGTTGGTGCTTCCTTCTAGTCAGTGCTAGAGAAACCAGGGAGTTGGTGCTTTCTTCTAGTGGGTGCTAGAGAAAAACAGAGAGTTGGTGCTCTCAGCAAGTTGCAGCTTGCAAAACAGAGGTTGTAGCCTCACAATGAGTTGGTGCTCACATGTATGATAATGTAAAGAATGTAAATAATACTTATCATA
>JASDQU010372587.1:128679-148089 GCA_032191745.1 Picea mariana
CTTATATTATAGACAAGTGTGAAGGTCACGGAGACAGGGGAGAGCAAGGAAAGAATGGCAAGGTCTGAAAAGCAGTCGGACGGGATTGAAAAAAGGGTTACGGGGATACTGAGGAGAGGCGAGTGTTCCACAGTCAAATTTTATGTATCGGAATTTTTTACTGCAAAACATGTAAAACAGAAGAGATCATGATGGGGTAGTTCAGCGATCGGTTTGTATATTTGCGGAATTCCAGGAAAGTGTCTAAGTATGCAATAGGGAAACGGTCGGGCGGACTCATTCTCGGAAGCGAGGATTGAAGTTTTCGTGAACAAACCAACTCGACGATGCGCAAATGACATTCCATGATGTTTGAAATTAGCGCTTGCTACCAGGAATATGATCCATGAGTTTACTTGGTTCTTGGTTGTATGCTTCATTTGTCAATTTGTATATCGCAAAACTCCGAGGCTTTTTTTTAGCCAGCCAGCCCACAAGTCCGGCTGTCAATTTGTATAGTGCGGAACTGTGGGTGTTGTTTGTCGGACACGGAACTATAAAGGAAATGCTTTGCCCTTTAATATAGCTTCTGTGGCGCAAATGTGGTATGGTTCGTTTTAGCACTTTTCCATCCGTAAACAAAGGTAATCTTGAGCTCGCCAGTCCTGGGGCCCATGTGTCAATTTGTATATCGCAAAGCTCTGAATGTTGTTTGGAGGTCACGAAAAAATAGAAGTGAAATGTTGAGCCAGCCAGCGTGCAAGTTCGCCTGTCAATTTGTATATCGCGGAACTTTGGTTGCTACTTGTAGGACACGAAACAATAGAGGGCCAATTTAAAGAAAGGGGAAGCACTCGTTTAAAATGTGTGAATCTGCCAAGCTGCGCAAGAAGGCATTTTTCGAAAAAAAATGATTAAGTAACTAGGAAGAGAAACTACAGGCAATAAAAGAGTGGGAAAATAGAACGGGGGAGGGCAGTTTTTGTAAGCGCGAATTGGTTTCAAAGAAGCCCCATTGTTGCAAAACCATCATTTTCTACTAATTGTCAGCAAATGCATTGTTGAAGATTAGATTTTATTCCAACCTGTGTGTGTAAGTATGTTCTTGATACATTCTTCCATGACTGTAACATATTAACTTAACTATTAAACTTCATTTTCTACTAATTGTCAGCAAATGCTTTGTTGAAGATTAGATTTTATTGGAACGTGTGGGTGTAACCGTGTTCTTGATACATTCTTCCATGACTGTAACATATTAACTTAAGTATTAAATTTCTTGCATTATGGGTTGTTAGCATTAAAACTTAATAACTACATGTCTAGAAACAAGAATGGCTATTTTGCTGCAAGATTGTACATTGGTATTGCTATGTTCTATCTGCATTACGAATAGAATTGAACATTGGTTTGAAACTATATGTAATCCATTTTTTGTTTTCATAAAAGGCTGGTGAATTGACACAGTACATTGTCATATAATTGTTAGATGTTCCATCTTAGAAAAAATAACCTAAGTAAACACAACATAGAAGAACTATGAGAGCACCAAACCATGCCAATGAGAACATGCATTAAATCTAGAAAAGAAGTAGCAACGAAGACTCCAAGGCAAATTTTTTAATAGCAAATCCATTTAAAAATAAAATAAAAACACTGAGTATTGTACATCTATCCTTAGAAATTGGACCCAATTCTTCGAGCCAAAACATTGAACGTATCTGCCACAAACACAGGCACGGGATCCGCAGTATGTAGGATCCTTGCAGTTTTCTCCTAAATGAATCATCCTGTGGTGAAATTGATAGTTCTTAGAAGCTTCCCGTGAGGAAGAAGACAAAAAACACTGCAGGGGAAATGGAATAGCCCTTGACTAAAACTTAGGACACAACTAGAAATCGCCTCTGCATAGTCGAAAAAAATTCAGGGACACAGGTTGCACGTGCAATTTTAGAGGCCCAAATTAGTCCATTCTGGGTGGAAGGAGATGACTAGTAGAAAAATGCCTTGCAGCAGTGAGAGTTCTGGACCTGATTCCCAAAGATGTTAATTGTATATCCAGAGAACAAGACAGTAGTCCCGCAATCGAATAATTTTTTGGCTTGAAATATATCTCTGGGAGCATCAACATATCATTTCCTTACACTAAAACTCTTCTGCCCAGAACAAACTAATTTGAAACTCTGGAATTCCTACTTTCGCACTGCAAAGCGGCTATTGCGTTCAACGTCGGTTTCTTTTCTGAAACTCCTTTTGGTGTTATCAGGGCCTCCATCACTGAGACGGGAAGTTCCGCCCGTTATGGTTGATTTCAATTTGTGCGCAGGAGTGGGAAGAGTCTCTGCATTGCCATCATCTATTGTCGTATCATTTCCCATCAGAGATTCATCTTCTTTCGACTCAGAATCCATGACATCAACCTCTGCGCCAGCCATCAATGCAACTGGGTAGGTTCTCTGAGTAGGCAGGGTTGCCTTGGAATTCTTTGGCTTGAAATATATCTCTCGGTGTACCAAGGGACCATATCCTTTTTTGCTCCTAGGTGGAGGGAGATGAGTAGTAAGAATATGCCTTGGAAAAGTGGAACCTCTAGCCATTATGCCTGAATGTGTTTACTGTATCTGGACAGAATTATTGCCATAAGTTAACGAGAATTTATGTTTTCTCGAGACGATGTTTGAAAATAAAATTGGGGAGGGAAAATATAACCCTCTGCAAATTATGGTTTAATTTGTATCATGGAATATCTCCTCGAGCATTTCGTTGATCAATGACAATCTCCAGGGTTCATGCAAAATGAGGTGTTACCATTACAACTCACTAATTGCATATTTAGAAAAAAAGTGCGAAGGTGGCGGTGACGACGAAGAGAGATTAAGAATTAGAAATTTCTTAAAGTCGCCAACCCGTCGACGCACAAAAATAGATTACATCACATTTGAAATGAATACTTGGAAGGATAACATACTTCTGCGCAAATCTTAGTTTAATTCGTAGTAATGACAAATCTTCTCCCGACTTCCAGACATTAATGACAATCTTAATGGTTCCTGCAGGATGAACTACTAGCATTAAAGCTTAATTATTGCATATCTGGAAACAAGTATGAAGGCAGCCATGATGGCAAATTGCAACGAAGCATTGTACATTTCATGCACCCGCCAACCTGCGAAACCGATTCAAAGAAATACCCAAGTATGGAAAGAGGTCGGGCAGGTTACAAAAGAAAAAGGGCAGAAGATATACTCAAGAGACGTGAAGGGTCGATTGTCATATTGCATCTCAGTGAGAGATAACGGTCGTCAATTTGTATGTCGTGAAATTTTGGCTGTTGTTTGTGCATAGGGGAACAATGGAAGCACAATGGCGAGAGGGCAATTTGTATATTGTTGAACTTCGGGTTCTGCATATAAAAGCATGAGACATTGGGAAAAGGGACCAAGCATACAAGATGAAGGGGGCTTTGTTTGCTAATTTGTAAATCACAAAAGTCCGGGTGTTGGTTGCACGCAGCGGAACAATGGAAACGCAATGTTAAACCCTCCTATGCAAAAACTCGCGATTCAAAAAGTTTGTTCAATATGAAACGGGGAAGCGGTCAGTCGGGCTAGTGATATAAAAGTAACAATGGAAATCTGAAGACGCGAATTTGGCAAATCCCGCACCTAGACTTTTTTCGAAAAACGAGCAAGTAAAGAAAGGGAAAGCAAAGAGAAAAGAGAAACTAGAAATTTTCCCAAAAATGAGTAATACACACTAAATATGTACTATAAAGAATGAACATGAGATGTTATAGAGCATGTACGGATCTCACATTCCATACTTAGCCACTTTTTGGATCACAGGTTCTCAGACTAACGACCTCTAAATTGGGCATCTATTGTTCTGTGGCCTACAAATAGCATCAAGAATTCCGAGATATACAAATTGGCTAGCAGACCTGCGGGCTAGCTCGGTCAACATTACACTCCTTTTGTTTCATGTCATACAAACAACACTCGGAGTTACGTGATATACAAATTGACAGACGGACTCCAGGGCTAGTGGCCTCAAGAGTACGATTGTTTACGGATGCTAATCCCTATTAACTATTTCACATTATCTAAAAACATTATTTTCAATACTAAATTATTAATATTAAATATTGATATTGTACAATTTAATTAGACAAGAAGGTTTGTACAATATGAAACGGAGAAGCGGTCGTTCAGTCGGGATGGTGATATAAAAGTAAGTGAAATTTGAATACGTGAATGCGCCAACTTCCTTACCAAGAAATTTTCCTCAGGCTGGCGGGCTCAAAATTAGGCCTCTATTGTTCCGTGAGCTACAAATAGCACCCAAGAGTTCTGCGATATACAAATTGACAAGAGGACTTGCGGGTTGGCTCGCTCAACATTACATTTCTATTGTTTTGTGTCGTTCAAATAGCACTGGGAGTTCCGCCATATAAAAATTGACAAATGGACTCCAGGGCTGGCGGGCTCAAGCTTGCGATTGTTTACATATGGTGATCCCTATCAACTATCTAACACTACCTAAAAAACATTATTTTCAATACTAAAGTATTAATATTAAATATTGATATTTTTACAATTTAATTACATAAAATTATAAAAGGATGTGAAATATCTTATTTCAAGTTCCGCAGCTAGAAAATTTCCCAAGAAACGAGTTGTACATACCAAATATGTACTTTTATAAAGTATGGGCATGAGATTTTATAGAGTATGTACACAGCCCTCATTCCATACTTAGCCACTTTTTGGATCATAGGTTCTCGGGCCGGCGGGCTCAAAATTGGGCCTCTGTTGTTCTGTGCCCTACAAATAGCACCCATAGTTCCGCGATATACAAATTGACAAGCAGACTTGCAGACTATTTGAATTTTAAGGGCCTCCTGTTGATGTAATAGCACAATTGGACTTGGGCTAGTTCATGTTTGTTTCTTACAATATCAAATGGAGAAGTGGTCGGTCGAGCGTACGGATCCCTACAAATAGCATCCACATTTCTGCGATATACAAATTGACAAGCGGACTTGCGGGTGTTAGGTATTTATATGTACTAAAAAAGACACTAAAATACCTTCAATTTAAATTCTCAACCCAGGGTAAGTAAACTTAGAGTTGTAGCAAAATATATGCCAAAGGTAGAAGGCTGGTAGGAGTATGGTCTAACCAATGAAGGTAGCTATCTAAGGTTGATCTATTTAAGCGAAACTATCGAATAAGAAAACCCTACTAAGCAATTGGAAACCAGGTAACCTAAGTATCTTTTGGCCAATGATCGATGGATAGTTCCTAAGAAAGCAAGTAAAAACCCTATTTAAAGCAAACTAGTTCAACAATAAGCAATAAGCAACAATCAACTATCTAAGCATATAAATAAGCAAATGACGAAAGCAAACTATTTTAACTTGCCAACCTACATTCAATGAGCAACTACCCTATGAAAGCAATTAAATAAGCAAGTAAGTAAAAGCACCTATCTAACCTATTAAAGCAAATAGACAAGTAAGCAAAGACACCTAACTAATCTATTAAAGCAAAAGACAAGTAAGCAAAGACAACTATCTATCATACTAAAGCAAATGGACAAGTAAGCAAAGACTTCTCATTGAACGACTATCTAGCCTAAGAGGCAAGTGGACTAAATGCCTAATGCAAAACTATTTCTAATGCGTGAAAGGAAATTTAAATGCTCAATGCAATGCATGAAAGGAAATCTATTCTATTGAAAGCAAGGAGAACTAACAACTAAATGTTGTACCTTAATCTATGAAAACAAGAAACTATATCTTCTAATCTACAAAAGCAAGAAACTAGCTTTAATCTTATGACACTCAAATATAATGTTGGTGGTTGTGTGAATGCCTTCGGTGGTGACAAATGATATCTCAATGACACTTGACAGCAAAGGACAATTCCAACGGTATAAACTCGACACTAATCTCAATGGCAAAATGAAAGGTATGGATTAAATAATCCAATGAAAACTTAGTCATAACAGAAATAATGTTAAATACCCTGCATATTCATGTGCAAACCATCAACAACATAACGAGATCATCATTATTTAACTAAGAAATTTGATTGCACTTTAATCTATGAAAAGAAATTGCGTAAAGGGAAACTATGCTATGTCTACTTTAATTATTCAAACTATAATAAGGAAATGAATTAAAAACAGAAATTTAAACTATGATATTAAAAAGTAAATTGACAATTACATCAACCAACAACTAAGCAAATGAAATCTATCTAAAACTAAAGTAAGCAACAACTATAACTAAAAATTGAAATGAAATCTATCCATCCATCAAAATCCCTGTCAAAGAAAACCCAGATAAGATTCTATTTTATTCTAATTAAAAATTATGTTTTAAGCTTATTTATAAAATTATGAAAGAAAGCGTAATCTAACTTCTAACTTGCATACGTGATTAGTCTAGGGATCTGCAGATCCATTCCTAATCTACGAAACAAATTCATGCTAACATAATCCATCACACTAACTTGCAAAAGAGCAATAAAACAATTAAATTACAGCAAGCTAATTAACATAATAAAACATGCATGTACAGAAAATAAAAGAACAATTTAAATGATGAAATACATAAACAACACACACACAGTTACCAGAGTGTTGGTGGGCCCCCCAGCAAGTCGTGGTCACTCTCTAAAATCATACCACGAGCTTAACAAGGCAAATCCACCACTAAAGCTTGAAAACGCAGTTTTGGCACAATTTCGGCAATGTAAAATATCAAAATGGAGAAAAAATGAATTTGTCTCTAATACACTGGATCTTCTACTTGGTTAACAATCTACTGAGCATCCTATCAGTATTTATCAGCTAAAAACCCAATTGGTTGACCTCAGGAGGATCGAACCACTTCTAATTTCAGCAAATTACAATAAATGATGTCCTAACTGACAAAACGGAGCAAGCCAATAATCGCCTTCTTTGGACAGTTGAATTCGAGTTTTCAGAAGCTTAGTAGCTGAAGGGGGCAAGGATAAACAAAACCCATGTGCCCGATTTGTCCATCACTGGCCGCCAATGCCATAATCGCCAACTCACCTTGCGTTTTTGTGCAATACTACGTGCTGGAACAAGTGTCGGATCAAGTGCCGGATCAAGTGCCTGAACCAGAAAATGGTGCGTTTTTACCCTGTAACACCAGAAAAACGTGAATTAACTCTTGGAAGCATAAAAACATGATAAATTATACTTGATTCAATCATTAAACGTGAGTTACACATACCTTATGGCGATCATACCAATTTACCATAAAATTCTTCAAAAAGCTCCTTTAAATTATGAAAACACGCATGTGTATAATAACGTCATGAAAATGATCATATCTCGGGCCCAACATTACCCCCACGCCTAAGACTTTGCAGGTCCCACTGCAAACAAAAAGAAATTTCCCTTTATGACTAAACTTGCAAAGGAGGGGTGGATTAGCTTTTAGAAGCTTCTCCCTCTTGCCCAGAGGATTTTGACTTAGGATTTTTGTGGTGTTTCAATTGCATCCAGGGACTATTATTGGTGGCAGCAATATCATCAACCTAACGCTGTAGAGAATTCATCTTGGCTTGTAGGACAACGTTACTATGGCGTAAATGACAACTTAGTGTTTCATGCTCTCTAAGTTTGAACTGGAGGGTTTGGAGTTTTTGGAGGCTGCTGATGACATGTGAGGAAGCCTTGAGATGTATATTATAACCTTGATCCTTTAAACCATGCAAAACAACAATTTTACCTCTGCAAAATTAGTTCCAAAAGTGATTTCCCATAAGCGCAACAATTTTTGGCATCGCGAACTTGTGAAAAATAGGTATCAAAGTGACACCTGTAACTACAAGATAGTAAAACCTGTGTAAAAAATGAGAGAAGTTTTTGTTTTTGAATATGTCCTTGACAAAAACCTCTCTTAGTTTTCAAAAATTCATTTTCAGTTATTAGAAAAACACAAAACAAAAATATGACTGAAACAGGAAAAACAGAGTGTTCTATTTTCTGAAAAACTAGGCCTCTAAGATAATTGAATATATCCAAAACCATAACATATATTTAAAAACTGAGAGAGGTTATTGTTTTTTAATATGTCCTTGATAAAAACATCTCTTGGTTTTCAAAACTTCACTTCCAGTTGTTAGGAAAACACAAAAAGAAAATATGACTAAAACAGGAAAAACAGAGTATTTTATTTTCTGAAGGCATAGGCCTCGAAGATGATAGAATATATCCCAAACCATAAAGTATATTCACAAAATGAGAGAGGTTAATGTATTTAGGTATGTTACGAACAAAAACCTCCTCCAGGTTTCAAAATTACCTTCCCATTTGTTCATAATCCCAGCTTGAAGTTGGTTACTCAAAACTTGCAGAAGCGCAAAATGGTCTTTGATAGGGATTTTGGAGGCCTTCCCAGAGTATATTTGGGCTGAAAGTGGTATGGGTGGAAATTTTATGATGTCTTCTACACAATGGAACCATCAAGCACTTCAAATTCCTTCTCCAAACCTCTAAAAAACTGTCTTGAAGTCAAGTTGTCCAAATGTGCAGAAACCCTCCTATAGAGATTGTATTTGGGGGATTTATCTCAAATGATAACACTTGTGCATAAACTGAAGGAGGTTTTTGTTTCTTGGTCTATGATTTAAAAAAACCTCTTTCACATTTGTCAAATTCATCTTCCTTAATTCAAAAACCAATTTTGAAGTAGAACTTTGACCAAGACAATCATTGGAAAATTTATGACAAGGAATGATGACATGATCATGATGAAAAATTATGACCGTGGATGAGTGGAGGGAGTAGTAATGACACCTAGACACACTAATGACAATTTTACAACCAAGATATGTCAAATTGTATTTGAGAATTTTATTTTGAAAATATAACAATTTGACCTAATAACCCCTATCAATCACATGAAAGAGTAAACTTAATCACGGGTGAATGACAGACTGACAAATACTAACAAAAGACTTGCTTTGTACTGGTAGGCATGGTGAACATGAGAATTATTATTGCCTATCATCAATATGTAACAATTCAAACAATTGATCCTCTTTTCATAGTCTTGTAATACAGATGACAGTAAGTATTTAGCAGTTGTAATCGCTATGTATTTGTCACAAAGAGTAGTTAAGTATAAGCAGTCTTCTATAACATAAACATAAAAATGCACAGGAGCTTATAACACACACAATGATGTCAGCAGTATATAATTTATCATACCAATACAAACAACTGCTGATATAATATCCCAAGACTTTGTAAAAAGACTGTATGACAAAATTTTGACAGAAATCCTACTTCCTCTTCTCATGGGTTTGCTATACAAATGGGGAATGCTTAGCATTTTTAGCTCAGGAAAACTCCCCCCAAATCGAATATATGGCACGTCTTCGTGCCATGAATTAGAAATAGGCTTATTGGTCTTCTTTCCTGATGAAGTTGCAAGGGTATCAACAAGTTTCTTGGACTTTTGGTCTAGTAAAGGAATAGCTTGAGCATGAGGGTTTGGGTGGGGTAATAGTCCCTAGATCAAGAGTCTTATTGCTAGTATTGATTGTAATATGAGGGTTTGCAAATTGGTAAATGAACTCATCCCATATTTCCCCTGTTTTTCCAACTCGGCTAAGACAAGTAGTTTGATAAGGCCGTGGTGAAATAAGTTATTATGGGGATTGGTTACATTCTTCCTCACTTGGGAAGACATCTTCTCAAGACTCTTTAAGAAGTAAAATGGAAAGTAACAATGGCTTATGGAACTGAAAGTGAGCTAATAATCGAAATTGGCAGGCTTTAAAGAAGGAATATCTACCTTCACATGTAATCAATCCGGTGATGACTATGAGAGGGTTGATTAGCTCCTCTTTTATCCACTCCTTGGAGTATCCCTTAGCTCCAGAGATGTTTTGAAATTCAGTTTTGAAAACCCTATTATAGCTTTCTCTTGGCAACTGGTTGTGTTTAAATCGGCGGTCTCCAACTCTTGAGAGCTTTGTGGCTGAGGCAATTGATCTCTCGGAGGCCACAAACATAGTGAATAGGAGTTGAGGCAAGCGAAGAGTGTTCCATTGTTGTTGATTTTGCCACCATGCTCACTCAATCCACTTGCATAGAACATGGAGTGTCAAACCTACAATGAACGGCCTGTAAAAAATATGTGATGTCAAACCTACAATGAACAACCTATAACAAAAATAAACCAACAGAGTGGTTTGTTAAGGACATATACAAGAATTTATAGCACACAAGAGTTTAGCACTTCAAGATAAAATGATTGTTGATGCAATAACCTTTATCATGAAAATAATACAAAATGTTTACAAAGATTTACTTCTTTGGGCAATGATCATTTGTCAACTCATGAACCCCGCCCCCACACCTAAGTATTGTGACACCTCACAATCAAATGTATAGGAAACCAGTCAGTATCCCCCAATGGCTGAAGATTTATAGTATGTCAAGTGTAAAGATAAAATTTTACAGATTGGCCTGACAAGACGGTAAGAAGATGGCTCCACCTATAGGATAAGAGATCCTATATATAGATAAGAAGAGGTAGGCAAGAGAGTTTCAAGATAGTCTCAAAATTAGTTGCCAATGGCAAGTTTATGGAGTTCATTAACCTTAGCTTAACCATACATACTTCATGTCATTTTTGTCTGCAAGTAATGTCATACATCAGGACAAGTTTTAAATTTATTATTTATTTTTGGCAGATTACCATCCTCGCTAGGTAGAATGCCCCTCTACCAGCTTGTTCAGTACTCCGGCGGGTTTACCTAGTCATACCACAGGCCGATACCCACTGCCAGCAGACTTGTTCAGTATCCCGACAGGTTAGCCGCTTAAACCCTCAGAGACTGGCCATCTATCCTTTAAGATTTTATTATAAGATTGCTTATGCAAGAAGATGGGGGAACAGCTCTGAAAACAATTTTTTCTTTCTCTTTTTTTCAATTGGGATGGTATTTATGTTAGAGGATGACTTTCCATTATATTCCTTAGTAATTGTCTTGATGTAAGGGGTACTTAAGCGGACGTGGCCTATCTAAAGATATGATATAATCAAGCTATTTAGTGTGTATTGGATGGTACCGTTGAGAAAGAACAGAAAGGTATCTCTAGGCTCAACTCACTTTCTTCTTTTGTAAGTTATTGTGATGTTTTCATGACTAACCGCTAATCAGACCTCCTTGTTACTCTTTAATAAAGATACTTTACTCACTTACTCAGGTTTCTTGGGAAAACTGTATGAGATACCTCTAAGCTTGATGGTTACGGTGTCACTTCCTTATACAATGGTGAAGAGTTTCAAGAGTAACTGCTTTGGAATTCCTTAAGAACAAGAAGATGAAAGTCTTTGCAAAAACATGGCTAATTACAACAACTCATTATTCATTTGATGCTTAGCAGACAACAGGGTTCAATTGTAACAATGTTTTGAAGAAAAATCCATCTTTTATATTTCCTTGAACTGTCTACTCCTGGTGAGATAAATACCTATAGAGATATCTAAAACTGTTTGCAAAAACCACACTCTAAAATATAATAAACTAATGAGATTAATGAGATCAAGTCATAGGAACATGTATCTCATAGTTGTTTTATTAAAAGAAAATGTAAAATGAGGTTGCATTAGACTTCTAAGCTAAACTAACAACATACAGCTTTTATTTACTATCCTATCCTACCTAAAAAGAAAGGGAAAATCTTTATTCAAGTGTAAGAGCTCTTCCAATGTAACCATGTGCGTCGCAAGATAAGAAACATACTCATATCCATATATGAAAAATTTACCACAGTGATTACCTGGATATGAAGAACCAACCAACCTACTTGTTTTGGCATCAGAAGGTGTTGAAGAAGAGAATAGTATTGTGGCTTGATGACCTCTTGAAACCAAATTTCAATGTAATCTTGATGTTTATCAAAAGTAATTTCTATGCTCTCCTTCATCATGCCATGTAGATCCTCTTCTTTTGGATGATTGATTTCTGAAGTACATAAAGGATCTTTTGAGATGAATGTTCAGAACTCCTCAATCTCAGGTCTTAGTGATTGCTCTCCACCGAAGGTAGTCCATAGGTTTTAAGCTTCCTTCACAGTTTGGCAAGGAAGATCATTTTGTAGCTCATAGGACCTTGATTCTTCTAATATTTTGGGAGAGGTAGATACACTTTTGGCTACTGCCAAAATATCTTCTTCTTGAAAAGAAGAAATCCTGGTTGTTGCAAGGATTTGAGAGAGTTCTTCCAAACTAATGGTCATCTTCGAATTCATTTTGTCATTTGATAAAACTCGGTTCACACAAAGATGATGTCCACAAGGTTAGGATCTCCTAATGGTGGTAAGAAAACAAAGGTTGTATTGTTCTGCAGAAGGCTCGAGTGGTCTTTCCTCCTGTCCCACTATTATTGATGCTTCAATTTCTTGTTCTATAGTGCCCCTTGCGTTAGACTCTTCAGAGACTACTTTAGCTCTTTGAGTTGAGCTAGCTCCTGTTTTTCGATATCAGTCTGGGGAGTTTATGAGTGAAACGTTCCTTCCCCCAAAAAGGTCGAAAGGAACCTTGGTTGAAAGGTTTGATTTAGATTTAATGTATCTACCTTTTGGGTCTCTAGGTCTATTCATGAAAGAAAGAAAGAACAAAAATAAAAAGCTACCATCTAGTTCCTAGGTCTATTCATGAAAAATAAAAACAAAAAATAAAAAACTACCATTGGGTTTGGGGGAACCTGCTATAGCAAATGCGTAGGTTCTTACCTCTCATCTTAAAGTTCCCCCGCCACCAAACTAATGCTAAGGTCTAGAAATGATCTAATTCCTAATGACTTCTTACCTTGAGACAACTTTCGGCAACAGCGCCAAAAATGATGGGTGATTTATATGTACTAAAAAAGACACTAAAATAACCTCAATTTAAATTGTCAACCCGGGGTAAGTAATCTTAGAGTTGTAGCAAAATATATGCTAAAGGTAGAAGGCTGGTAGGAGTATGGTCTAACTAATGAAGGTAGCTATCTAAGGTTGATCTATTTAAGCAAAACTATCGAATAAGAAAACCCTACTAAGCAATTGGAAACCAGGTAACCTAAGTATCTTTTGGCCAAGGATTGATGGATAGTTCCTAAGAAAACAAGTAAAAACCCTATGTAAAGCAAACTAGTTCAACAATGAGCAATAAGCAACTATCTAAGCATATCAATAAGCAAATGACGAAAGCAAATTGTTTTAACTTGCCAACTTACATTCAATGAGAAACTACCCTATGAAAGCAATTAAATAAGCAAGTAAGTAAAAGCACATATCTAACCTATTAAAGCAAATAGACAAGTAAGCAAAGACACCTAATTGATCTATTAAAGCAAAAGACAAGTAAGCAAAGACAACTATCTATCCTAGTAAAGCAAATGGACAAGTAAGCAAAGACTTCTCATTGAACAACTATCTAGCCTGACAGGCAAGTGGACTAAATGCCTAATGCAAAACTATTTCTAATGCATGAAAGGAAATCTAAAAGCTCAATGCAATGCATGAAAGGAAATCTATTCTATTGAAAGCAAGGAGAACTAACAACTAAATGTTTTACCTTAATCTACGAAAACAACAAACTATCTCTTCTAATATACAAAAGCAAGAAACTAGCTTTAATCTTATGACACTCAAATATAATGTTGGTGGTTGTGCGAATGCCTTCGGTGGTGACAGATGATATCTCAACGACACTTGACAGCAAAGGACAATTCCAACGGTGTAAACTCGACACTTATCTCAATGGCAAAATGAAAGGTATGGATTAAACAATCCAATGAAAACTTTGTCATAACAGAAATAATGTTAAATACCATGCATATTCATGTGCAAACCATCAACAACATAATGAGATCATCATTATTTAACTAAGAAATTTAATTGCACTTTAATCTATGAAAAGAAATTGCGTAAAGGGAAACTATGTTATGTCTACTTTAATTATTCAAACTATAATAAGGAAATGAATTAAAAACAGAAATTTAAACTATGATATTAAAAAGTAAATTGACAATTACATCAACCAACAACTAAGCAAATGAAATCTATCTAAAACTGAAGTAAGCAACAGCTATAACTAAAAATTGAAATGAAATCTATCCATCCATCAAAATCCCTGTCAAAGAAAACCCAGATAAGATTCTATTTTATTCTAATTAAAAATTATGTTTTCAACTTATTTATAAAATTATGAAAGAAAGCATAATCTAACTTCTAACTTGCACATTGGGTTTGTCTAGGGATCTGCAGATCCATTCCTAATCTACGAAACTAATTCATGCTAACATAATCCATCACACTAACCTGCAAAAGAGCAATGAAACAATTAAATTACAGCAAGCTAATTAACACAATAAAACATGCATGTACAGAAAATAAAAGAACAATTTAAATGATGAAATACATAAACAACACACAGAGAGTTACCATACTGCTGGTGGGACCCCCAGCAAGTCTTGGTCACTCTCTAAAAGCACACCACGAGCTTAACAAGGCGAATCCACCACTAAAGCTTGAAAACTTGGTTTTGGCACAATTTCGGCAATGTAAAATATCAAAATGGAGAAAAAACAAATTTTTCTCTAATACACTGGCTCTTCTACTTGGTTAACAATCTATTGAGCATCCTATCAGTATTTATAGGCTTACAACCCATGTGGTCGACCTTAGGAGGGTCGAACCACTTCTAATTTCAACAAATTACAATAAATGATGCCCTAACTGACAAAACGGAACAAGCCAATAATCGCCTTCTTTGGACAACTGAATTCGAGTTTTCAAGAGCTTAGTAGCTGGAGGGGGCAAAGATAAACAAAACCCATGTGCCTGATTTGTCCATCACTGGCTGCCAATGCCATAACCGCCAACTCGCCTTGCGTTTTTTTGCAATACTGCGTGTTGGAATGAGTGTCGGATCGAGTGTCGGAACAAGTGCCGAATCAAGTGCCGGAACCAGAAAATGGTGCGTTTTTACCCTGTATCACCAGAAAAACATGAATTAACTCTTGGAAGCATAAAAACATGATAAATTATACTTGATTCAATCATTAAACATGAGTTACACATACCTTATGGAGATCATACCAATTTACCATAAAATTCTTCAAAAAGCTCCTTTAAAATATGAAAACACGCATATGTACATATGGAAAAAGTGTATAATAACGTCATGAAAATGATCATATCTCGGGCCCAACATTACCCCCACACCTAAGATTTTGCAGGTCCCACTGCAAACAAAAAGAAATTGCCCTTTGTGACTAAACTTGCGAAGGAGGGGGTGGATTAGCTTTTAGAAGCTTCTCCCTCTTGCCCAGGGGATTTTGACTTAGGATTTTTGTGGTGTTTCAATTGCATCCAGGGACTATTATTGGTGGCAGCAATATCATCAACCTAACGCTGTAGAGAATTCATCTTGGCTTGTAGGACAACGTTACTATGGCGTAAATGACAACTTAGTGTTTCATGCTCTCTAAGTTTGAACTGGAGAGTTTGGAGTTTTTGGAGGTTTTTGATGACATGTGAGGAAGCCTTGAGATGTATATTATAACCTTGATCCTTTAAACCATGCAAAACAACAATTTTACCTCTGCAAAATTAGTTCCAAAAGTGATTTCCCATAAGCGCAACAATTTTTGGCATGGAGAACTTGTGAAAAATAGGTATCAAAGTGACACCTGTAACTACAAGATAGTAAAACCTGTGTAAAAACTGAGAGAGGTTTTTGTTTTTGAATATGTCCTTGACAAAAACCTCTCTTGGTTTCAAAAATTTATTTTCAGTTATTAGAAAAACACAAAACAAAAATATGACTAAAACAGGAAAAACAGAGTGTTCTATTTTCTGAAAAACTAGGCCTCTAAGATAATTGAATATATCCAAAACCATAACATATATTTAAAAATTGAGAGAGGTTAATGTTTTTTAATATTTCCTTGATAAAAACCTCTATTTGTTTTCAAAATTTCACTTCCATTTGTTAGGAAAACACAAAAATAAAATATGACTAAAACAGGAAAAACAAAGTATTTTATTTTCTGAAGGCATAAGCCTCAAAAATGATAGAATATATCCAAAACCATAAAGTATATTCACAAACTGAGAGAGGTTATTGTATTTTGGTATGTTATGAACAAAAACCTCCTCTGGGTTTCAAAATTACTTTCCCATTTGTTCAAAATCCCAGCTTGAAGTTGGTTACTCAAAACTTGCAGAAGCGCAGCGTGCTCTTAGCAGAAGAGCAGCATGGTCTTTGATAGGGATTTTCGAGGTCTTCCCAGAGGATATTTGGGCTGAAAGTGATATGGGTGGAAATTTTATGATGTCTTCTACACAATGGAACCATCAAGCACTTCAAATGCCTTCTCCAAACCTCTGAAAAAATTGTCTTGAAGTCAAGTTGTCCAAATGTGCAGAAACCCTCCTATAGAGATTGTATTTGGGGGATTTATCTCAAATGATAACACCTGTGCATAAACTGAAGACGGTTTTTTTTTCTTGGTCTATTATTGAAAAAAACCTCTTTCACTTTTGTTAAATTCATATTCCTTAATTCAGAAACCAATTTTGAAGTAGAACTTTGACCAAGACAATCATTGGAAAATTTGTGAAAATGAATGATGACATGATCATAATGAAAAATTATGACCGTGGATGAGTGGAGGGAGTAGTAATGACACCTAGACACACTAATAACAATTTTACAACCAAGATATGTCAAATTGTTTTTGAGAATTTTATTTTGAAAATATAACAATTTGACCTAATAACCCCTATCAATCACATGAAAGAGTAAACTTAATCACGGGTGACTGACAAACTGACAAATACTAACAAAAGCCTTGGTTTGTACTGATAGGCATGGTGAACATGAGAATTGTTATTGCCTATCATCAATATGTAACAATTCAAACAATTGATCCTCTTTTCATAATATTGTAATACAGATGACAGTAAGTATTTAGCAGTTGTAATCGCTCTGTATTTGTCACAAAGAGTAGTTAAGTATAAGCAATCTTCTATAACATAAACATAAAAATGCGCAAGAATTATAACACACACAATGACGTCAGCAGTATATAATTTAGCATACCAATACAAACAACTCGTGATATAATATCCCAAGACTTTGTAAAAAGACGGTATGACAGAATTTTGACAGAAATCCTACTTCCTCTTCTCATGGGTTTGCTATACAAATGGGCAATGCTTGGCATTTTTAGCTCAGGAAAACTCCCCCCAGACCGAAGATATGGCACATTCTCGTGCCATGAATTAGCAATAGGCTTCTTGGTCTTTTTGCCCGATGAGGCTGTAGGGGTATCAACAAGTTTCTTGGACTTTTGGTCTAGTAAAGGAATAGCTTGAGCATGAGGGTTTGGGTGGGGCAATAGTCCCTAGATCAAGATTCTTCTTGCTAGTATTGATTGTAAGATGAGGGTTTGCAAATTGGTAAATGAACTCATCCCACATTTTCCCCTTTTTTTCCAACTCGGCTAAGACAAGTAGTTTGATAAGGCAGTGGTGAAATAAGTTGTTATGGGGATTGGTTACATTCTTCCTCACTTGGGAAGACATCTTCTCAAGAATCTTTAAGAAGTAAAAGGGAAAGTTACAATGGCTTATGGAACTGAAAGTGAGCTAATAATCAAAATTGGCAGGCTTTAAAGACGAAATATCTACCTTCATATGTAATCAATCTGGTGATGACTATGAGAGGGTTGATTAGCTCCTTTTTTATCCACTCCTTGGAGTATCCCTTAGCTCCAAAGATGTTCTGAAATTCGGTTTTGAAAACACTATTCTAGCTTGCTCTTGGAAACTAGTGGTGTTTAAATCAACGGTCTCCAACTCTTGGGAGATTTGTGGCTGAGGCAATTGATCCCTCGGAGGCCACGAACATAGTGAATAGGAGTTGAGGCAAGCGAAGAGTGTTCCATTGTTGTTGATTTTGCCACCATGCTCACTCAATCCACTTGCATAAAACATGGAATGTCAAACCTACAATGAACGACCTGTAAAAAAAAATGTAATGTCAAACCTACAATGAACAGCCTGTAACAAAAATAAACCAACAGAGTGGTTTGTTAAGGACATATACAACAATTTATAGCACACAATAGTTTAGCACTTCAAGATAAAATGATTGTTGATGTAATAACCTGTATCATGAAAATAATACAAAATGTTTACAAAGATTTACTTCTTTAGGCAATGATCATTTGTCAACTCATGAACCCCATCCCCACACCTAAGTATTGTGACACCTCACAATCAAAAGTATAGGAAACCAGTCAGTATCCCCCAATGGCCGAAGATTTATAGTATGTCAAGTGTAAAGATAAAATTTTACAGATTGGTCTGACGAGACGGTCAGAAGATGGCTCCACCTATAGGATAAGAGATCCTATATATAGATAAGAAGAGGTAGGCAAGAGAGTTTCAAGATAGTCTCAGAGTTAGTTCCCAATGGAAAGTTTATGGAGTTCATTAACCTTAGCTTAACCATACATACTTCATGTCAGCTTTTTCTGCAAGTAATGTTGTACATCAGGACAAGTTTTAGATTTATTATTTATTTTTGGCAAATTACCATCCTCGCTAGGTAGAATGCCCCGTTGCCAGCAAGCCTGTTCAGTACTCCGGCAGGTTTACCTAGTCATACCATAGGCCAGTACCCGCTGCCAGCAAACCTATTCAGTATCCCAACGGGTTAGCCTCTTAAACCCTCAGAGACTGGCTCTCCATCCTTTAAGATTTTAGTATAAGATTGTTTATGCAAGAAGATGGGGGAACAGCTCTGAAAACAACTTTTTCTTTCTCTTTTTTTTCAATTGGGATGGTATTTATGTTAGAGGATGACTTTCTGTTATATTCCTTAGTAATTGTCCTGATGTAAGGGGTACTTAAGCGAACATGGCCTATCTAAAGATATGATATAATCAAGCTATTTAGTGTGTAGTGGATGGTACCATTGAGAAAGAACAGAAAGGTATCTCTAGGCTCAACTCACTTTCTTCTTTTGTAAATTATTGTGATATTTCCATGACTAACCGCTAATCAGGCCTCCTTGTTACTCTTTAATAAAGATACTTTACTCACTTACTCAGGTTTCTTGGGAAAACTGTATGAGAGACCTCTAAGCTTTATGGTTACAGTGTCACTTCCTTATACAGTGGTGAAGAGTTTCAAGAGCAACTACTTTGGAATGCCTTAAGAACAAGAAGATGAAAGTCTTTGCAAAAACATGGCTAATTACAACAACTCATTATTCATTTGATGCTTAGCAGACAATAGGGTTCAAGTGTAACAATGTTTTGAAGAAAAATCCTTCTTTTATATTTCCTTGAACTGTCTACTCCTGGTGAG
>JASDQU010372587.1:168710-182399 GCA_032191745.1 Picea mariana
TTCAAAGGCTACAATTCAATTTTGATACTGCACAAAAGTCTAAGAGGGAGAATGCATAGGAGAAGTAGTAACTTAAGTCCCCCTATGCATTTACCTCAAGAAACAAGATACTAGGGTGTAGGCAATTCTAGGCCTTAACACCTTTCTCTCCTTAGGCTTCTTATGGGAAAAACTTAGGCAAATATAACTAGTTCAAAACCTTAGAGTGCTAGCAATTTAGGGCTCTATGGTTTCACTAGTCACTAGATCAATTCAATGAAAAGCTTGGAAAATAGAAAGTAAGAAAGTAGCAATTTAAGTTCCTTACTTCAAGCATTAAGTATACCATGCAATTTCATAATCTTGTATGAGCAAATAAAACCATACACAAACCATTCAATAGACGACAAAAAATGCAGATTTTACTTACTTGCACCAAGAATAATCATGAAAATACCATGCAAGACCACCACAAAAGCTTCCAAGATTGATCCAACTTGCAAAAATTAGCCTTATACAAAAGTGTGCTTCACAATTTTAGCCAATATCCCTTACTAGAGTGAAAATTTCAGACCTCTCATCTTATGTGAGGTGTTGTTATCTGTAAAATGAATGTATTTTATCCTTATTTATACAAAGCTTTGACCCTTAATTAATTTTAGGTCAAAAGTAAGGTCAACCTGGCCAATTTACAAATAAAATCAATTTTTACATAAATAAAATTAATTAACATCTAAAGACAACTCCAAGGGTGATGTCATACCCTTCTAGGGTGGCGTTGAGGCCCTAAGGTGGAACGTTGGGCCTAAAATGTAGGGTGCTTGGCCTCTAGAGGCCCCAAATGAAGCCCACACGTGCCACTAGGCTCATAAATGCCTCCAAAGCAAAAGCACTAGCTCTGGATGACGTCCAGGGTCATGATGGTGATGTCTAGGGCCAACATCCACGTGGAAGAGCAAGATCCCCCTGGGTCTATGTTTTTTGGGGTGCTTCCAAAGGCAACGTCCTTCTTTATTCCTGGTACAAATCTTCAATCTCTTCTTATCCCTGGCTAGGGTTACAACATCCACCTATGGGATTTAAGACCCCACAAAGTTCTGAGCTAATCATTCCCTCATGTGTACCTGTCCACCGGGAAAGCTCCTGCACCAACAACAAGTACGCCCTCCAGGGGATCATAAGTCACAAGGATCATAACATCTAAATCACATCCAATAATTAAATTACCCAAACATGTGCATCAAATCCCCCTTTAACCCAGACAAATGCTCAAAGACATTATGCAATTTGACAAGTTAGGTTTGGAGAAGGTCTCAGGGTGTCCTATTGGGCTAACCTCTCTTAAGTTTGGGGTGTTTCCTAGGTGGGATATAGTCTAGATCATGTAAGTGTATGAGGTGGTATGGGGTAAGTGTTTAGGCATAAGGTACATGTGATAACAGGGAAATGTAAAATCTTACCTATGAATGCCTTTGTAGAGGGTGAGTTGCACCTTGTCATAAATGCAATTGTTTCCTAGCCCATTCATTGCCTTTAACGCTTAGCTTTATTGTTTTTAATCTTTGCCTTTGTGCTTCAAGGGAATAATTGAGGGCCATTGTCCTGGCTTGATGACCAAAGGTGACAACGTTATCCATAAACATTTCACAGAGATGAGAAGGTTGACTAGTGATGAGACCCCCTTTCTCTTGGATATGCCACCAAGGGCCACTACCCTGGTTTAGTGACCAGATAGGTGGTAGTGTCATATCGCTACATGCCCATGGTCATAATAGGTCGGTTAGTGATGAGGCCTCCTATCCATCAACTAGTACCTTGAGTGTTTATGTATCTTATGGGTCCCCTTTTCTTACTGAGAAGCTTTTCACTGGTTTCTTGGGGATCCATGGACAAAGCATCTCAAAGGTTTCAACATTGGCTTTTAACTCTTGCCAGCTACTTTTACCCTCTGGGCCTTTAGCCCCTTCTTCTCGTGAGGTAAGGTAAAACCCTTCCTAGTGCAGCCAATCCCAATGCCCAAATAAGGGTAAGGGAGACAAGAGGAATAAATATGGAAAGTGGTAAGTATGGAGGGAACGGACGATGACCTTTCACATACCCACCCAATGGAAACCCATCCTAAAGGGAAATCAACTTACTAGGGCACCATGTCATACTTCCAGGTATGAACGAGGCAAAGAGCATAATTTCCAAGCAAACGTCATGAAATGAAGAAGGATTCAATACAACATATTCAAGTGCTTCAAAAATCGGAGTGATACATACCATGATACTCGAACTCATTACCTCATGGAGCAAGTCTTACTATTACTTCAGGACTAGGCTGGTGGGATGGATATTGTTGATGTTGATAAATGGACTGCATTGAAGAAAAGAGGGGCCCTTCGAGGACATGCGTAAGTCATCTGGCTCTCGATACTCCATGTCTAGGACTTGTGGGCCTTGAGACATGATCTCCTTAGTTATCCCTAGGCTAGGGGATAACATATGGCTCCAACTCGGGGACATGTGCTCATTGTAGAGCGCATGAGAACCTCAACATCTAGGGTGTCTGCTAAATCTCAACAAAGGATATTAGTAATCCCTAGGGTGGTGATATCACCCCTTGTTTATATATGATATAATAAACAAATAAAGAGCATCTCTAATCTAGCATATGATTATGAGCATACATATATACATAGTAAAACAAGACAATGTGAAAATGCAACTACAACTAAACTAACATGATATGTAGATGGTATAGACAATGGATGCAAATGCCTACCTACCTCTACTTACTTGTTGGTTGAATTCTAGGTGTATTGAAATAACCAGTGAAACCATCCTAGTAATATCTCATAATACCTGCCTCTATGCTTCATCATAAACCAAAACAATGACAAGTTAAGCACAAAAATAACATGAGTTAGAGCATGTATCATATCATCAAAAATTGTAAAGTCTAGCTCATGGAGGTGAGAGGGAGGGACAAAATTATGCCAAGTCACACTTCTAGGAGAGTGCTCCATCCATCTCAGAAAGGGATTGTGAAAAATCAAAGGCTCAAAAGACTAACTCAAAGAGTCTAAAGGTTGGCTACCTTGGACGTCACCATTATTAGAAAATAGGTGTGCTCATTTCACCATAGACAATATAACAATATTGTCACCCAACCATAGGCCGAAGCCACCCTCGAGCACCTTAACCTTGACAGAGAATAATTCTGGAAGAAAACCCTAGGCCTAATAACCAATCAAGGTAGTGTATCACTCTCCAGAGCTAGCGTACCAAGCAGAAATTCCAAACCATAACCAAGAGAGAGTCCAAGCCTAAAACTGAAAATACAAGTTGCAGTAGCTACAATTGCAAGTACTCTCCAGAATTGCGCACAACTAAATTTTTGTAGTTGCGAGTGAGAGTGTGCTAAATGAGCTTTAGCACTATGTATTTATACTACTCCTTCTTAGCTGTCTGGGCTGACTTCTCTTCCCGGGGGCTAAAACTCGATATTAAATTAATATCTTTAGCCGACTTGTCTTCTAGGATTATTGTTCAAAGCTTTAGGGTTTCTCTTGCTTCCCATAATATTCTAGTCTTGTCAAGGTTACACGTGGAGGTCAATACCTCCCGCAACTACCATAATATCAACAGTCCCTCCTAGCTAGGGAGGTATTGAAAGCAATGGTCTTGAGTACAAACATACCATTCAGTTGGTAGCATCATCATAGCCACACATGATATCTCATGATTAAATCACGAGCACCATCATCACTATCAGTATCATCTAATAGCATCAACTGCATCATCTCTCGAAGCCATACTCCATCTGAGTAATCAAGCATGATGTTGAATAAGTCACTCACTCCACAGAGTGATACAAGAACCATTCTTCTAATCCAGACATATGTCCTAGAAGAATAATTGTTCCAACAGATGTTGGAAGCCACACCATGGGCTACAAGGACTAATCTTCTAATCCATACATACATCCTAGAAGAATAACTGTCCTAGACCATTTTACGCCTGGAGAATGTCTGTCCACCAGTACACTGACTATCCATCTAGCTGGTAATCATTTCCAACACTATTGATAGTCTTCATGGCAATTAGAACAATCCCATTGAATAAAACACAACCGTGTCTATCCATAGTAGTACACAATGATTATCCAATGGTACACAACCACACCAAGTAGCACACGACTAATTAACCAATGACACATAGTCACAACCAGTGGAGCACATCCACCACAATGGCATACAACTATTTTCCAGAGACATATAATCTCCACAATAATCATATCATCCGATATGAACCTGCATAACAATATCATGATACAAACTGAGTCATTTGGGCCATTCTTCCACTCACATATGTGAGATCTGGAAGAGCACCTGCCCTCAGAAAGTAAAACATCAGCCATGGGCTATCTAGACTATTCTTCTCAAGCATAGAAGAATAACAATCCTTGATTTATGATCCTGGACCATTCACCTAACTGGGTCATTCCTCCGACACTAATCATAGTGCAACCTGGAGAGAATGAGTCTTCCGTAGGGGGATGTCTGTCCCTGATTGTTGAACTTGGACCATTGACCTAACTGGGCCATTCCTCCGACACTAATCATAGTGAAACTTGGAGAGAATGAGTCTTCCCTAGGGAATGACTATCCAGACCATCTCCTAAGGAAATGATTGTCCTGCGCCAACCTCCAAAACAGAACATTCTTGGAAACTGCTCACAACTATGAACTTCAAAAGAATGGCTGCCCGATGAGGCAGACCATTCCACTTGACCTGACCACTACTCATAGTGACTACCAAGAAGAATGATTGTCCTAGATCATTCCCACACAATGGCCACGAGGGGAATCACTGTCTATGGTACATCAACAATCTATCGAACCATTTTCGTTACGAAAATGACTGTCCGATCTGGACCATTTTTCGAACTGGAAAATGCCTATCTGTCAGAAATCTCAAACCGCTTTCTGAACTGGAAAGGAACTACCCATCCTGGACCATTTTTCAAACTAAAAAATGATTGTCCATAAATCAATAACATATCGGTGCTCCCTCCCAACCTGAGAGTAATATCTTCCTTTTTTAATAAGGAAGTTGTCTTCATGAGCCTTAACTTGTCTCTTAAGTATGCAAACTTTTCATCTTTGAATAGAGGTTTTATCAAAATATATGTTATTTTCTCGTCAGTGGAGATATACTGGAGAACCACTTATCTCTTATGGACTTTATCGTGCAGAATATAATGCTTGATCTCAATGTAATTTGGTTTGTCATGGAACATAGGTTTTCTCTGAAGGCTTCATATAGCTCTGATCATTACAATACATCATGGTCGAATTTAGTACTTATGTTTCTTGCTAGCTCATGACATCGTGGCAAGGCTCAAATTAAAACATATCCAAGTAGTACTTCTTCTGTCATCATGAGAGTTTGCCATGGATTAGCAAACCATCATCCTGGACTTCTGAGTAACCATTTTGATACACTATTTATGTCATAGAAGATTTTCACCACGCTTCTGCTGTATATGAGATACTTTGCATCAAGTTGTTTGAATCCATACAAGGTCTTCTTATATCAACATACACGGGTCTCTTTCTGGTATAAGCTTCTTTCTCAATTTGCTTTATTTGGGAAGAATAGTCTTTTACATGTAAATTCCAATCCATGGATAACACAGGAGGTATATCTGGTTTGTTGGAACGAGCTATCGTGATAGTCTTCTCCCTCCTTCTGGAAGAACCTCTTAATCTCGCAATGCTTCCATTCATAAGTATTTTTCACATTTTCTTACATACATTGTTCTTTATCATAACTTCCATTCCTTCTACTTGATTGCTTCTAGTGGGTTCAAACCACACTGGTAGTCTTGTGATTCTCGGTATAATAACTGGTTGTTCCGGCTTTTCCTTCTTTCTTGGAATATTCATGTTCTTCCTCATGTTTATCTTTAGCTCTTGGGTACATGGAGTCTTCTATAGATTCCATGCCCCGAAGATTCCAACTTCTTCCTTTCAGCATAGGATCATGGATGTAGATGGACAACCAAGGATACTTTAAGGCTTCTTTTCGAAGAAGACTTCTTCTTAACACATGTTGCTTATCATGGCTACTACTTTCAATGGGAACATAGAAAAATACTTCATAATACTCAATGGATCATATCATTTAGGATTAGCTCCCTCCTAATCCTTGCTTCATACATGAATGCATGCTCTTCTTTTGGAATTATGTAATCAACTCCCTCTGTTTAAGAGAGTCCACGCTTTTGTCTACATCCTTATTGCCTTTTGTAAAGTGTCACGAGTCTTTTTCTAATTTCCTCTTAATTGTTGACTTCTTTCTGTTTTGACTTCTTCTGGGTCTCTTTAGGTTTGATTTTGATTTCATCTTATCTAGCAATTGTTACTTATATAATATCTTCCACATGAATTGTTACCAAAGATTGTCAACGTACTTCATCTTTTTCATGTGTATTGCTTGACTTGTAGTCATCATGATAGCAATCCTTATCTTTTTATTCTTCCATAGGTATTGTTTCACTTGAACAACTTATCTTCTAAGAAATAGATATACATGATATGTATAGGAACTATGTAAACATGGTATGTACAGGAACTTTGAAGAATATTGTTACCTTGACTTACTTGACATCCTAACGTCAAGTAAAAACTCAAACTTGACGTCTTTACTTGTTGAGAGTATCAGGAGATGCGCTAGGCTAAGGTGCACTAGGCTATATGGGAATTAGGTCAAGCTCTTCACTTAAGGTGCCTTAGCAAGAGGGTTAGGGTTTCGTTGTTGCAGCAAAACTTTGACTGCAACTGCAACTGTAATTGAGCAAATCCTCCCAATATACCTTCCAATGGTTAGAATGTACGAAGATAGGGTGGGCCCATAACCTGTTAGAAAATTAGGTGTGCTCGTTTCACCATAGACAATATAACAATATTGTCACCCAACCATAGGCCGAAGCCACCCTCGAGCACCTTAACCTTGACATAGAATAATTTTGGAAGCAAACCCTAGGCCTAATATCCAATCAAGGTAGTGTATAACTCTCCAGAGCTAGTGTACCAAGCAGACAATCCAAACCATAACCAAGAGAAAGTCCAAGCCTAAAACCGAAAATACAAGTTGCAGTAGTTGTAGCTGCAACTACTCTACAGACTTGCGCACAACTAAATTTCTGCAGTTGCGAGTGAGAGTGTGCTAAATGAGCTCTAATACTCTGTATTTATACTACTCCTTATTAGTTGTTTGGGTTGACTTCTCTTCCTGGGGGCTAAAACTCGATATTAAATTAATATCTTTAGCCGACTTATCTTCTAGGCTTATTGTTCAAAGCTTTAGGGTTTCTCTTGCTTCCCGGAATATTCTAGTCTTGTCAAGGTTGCACGTGGAGGTTAATACCTCCCGCAACTACCATAATATCAACAATCGCATCCTGAGGTCTCGGAAGGGACTAGCAAGAATCTAGAGGATGATTGGCAAATTTTTAAGGGAAAGCTAAAAGACCGAGATAACAAACTTCTTCTGAAGGTATTCAACCTACCCTTGAATTCTAAAAGAAGGCTTTTCCCCGAAACAAACTCAAGACAAGGGACATGTTTCCCAACTACACCCTTGGTGACATAGCGAGGTAAAGTAGTTGAAGGGAGCTGGAAAACCTTGTCACAAGTACCCTGCTTCAAGCAAGCAACGTCCTTATCCCTATCAAGATCTGAGCACAACAATGGTTGATAACCTTCTTCATAGAATAAATCCAATCTCTCAAAGGAATACCCATCAAAATATTCAAGGTACGATGAAAATCGTCAGGAGAACATAGAACTAGGTCACCCTTGGGTGCTTGGAAAACATCTATAACTACATCATCTCCTTGTTGCCAAACGTCAAAATTAGTAGTAACCTCATATGATAGTTATAAAGGCAACAAATGGAAATGAATCTCCATATCATAAATGGGATCCTCATCAGAACCAATCACATCCCATTTACATCTTCCAACATGTATGAACTCATCAATATTATCAATTACATCATTACTTTTATCATAACATGAAGGATTTAATACATCCAATGGATCCTCTAACACTTCTTCACCCTCCAAATCATAAAATAAGGAATCATAAAAAACCTGAAAAGGAAAATGATTAACTTCATTCTCTTCGTTTGGTGGAGGAAGAATAGGACCTTGGATGGCTTCATTAGAGGGAGAGGCACATATCAATATCTCACGCTCTTCAGGTTCTTGTCCTTCAACCAGTTCTTGTTTGATGGAATAGTGAGTAAATTGTTTCTCTTCATCATGGGATTGGTAACCTTCATCAAGATCCCTCTCTTCAGCCTCTTGTGGGTCAATGTCGAGTTCCCACCCTTCAGAGATCTCAAGGGATGTTATTCTTTCCAGACTAAGAGTTTCTGGGGTATCTTTGGGGTCATCAATCTTGACTTGCGGAGCAAAGAAATGTTCTACATTGGATGACGAGATATTGGCTTCGACTTTCATGGCCATGTCATAAGCTTCTTTCATTGTCCTTGGGCTCCTTTTATTGAGAAAAAAATTTGATTGTCCTCGGAACACATTTATATATATGACAAGGAGGAAATCAGAAACATGACGATGGCTTCTAGGGAGTTGTTGTGACATCCTCTTAAACTTGGCATGTAAGTCCTTAACGACCTCGTTCTTAGCCTTCTTTATGTGCATAAGTCTTTTTCGTAACATGTTTGGATCCTCTTTGACATTCCATCTTCGGAGGAAAACTTCCTCTAATTGATCCATAGTTGTAATACTAGCATTAGGGAGGCCATCATACCATCTTCTAGCATCGTTATGAAGAGTAGCAGAAAAAAGTTTCATTGCTAGGTCTTCATCATCATCACTGATAGGGTGGAGTTGAAAGAAGGCACAAAAGTCACTCATATGGTCTTCAACATTTTCCTCATCACTACCGGTGAATCTTGGGAGCCATTTTTCATACCTCGGAGGCATTTGTCGAGGGTAACCCAAAATTTCACTCATATCTAAGGGTTTAAAATTACTTGGGTCCCATTGAGAAGCCATGGTTGGATTTATCATTAGTGGAGTCACCACATAATCCTTGTAGGGATTATCAAAGGGAAAAGAGGGAATCACCCTCAGTGGAGTCGCCAGGTAAACTTTGAAAAGTGAAAGGCTTTGAGAAAAAGGCTTCCCAAAAATTTGTTGTTTGAGGAAAATTGACTCGATGTTCCCGGGAAATGGTGCCAAAAATGTTATCGCACAATCTATACTTGCCCAAAGCCCAAGGCGAGTGAAACAATATTGGCATAACAAGGGGGTGACCTATCACTATCACCTTAATAGGAAACCCCTTTCTGTTTAGGAGTATGTTAAGACTACCCCAAGGGAGACGTCCCTAGTGACCTAAAGGGTTGGTGAAACTAAACCAAGGATGCAAAGATAACCCCCCCCCCGCTCTCACTAGTTACCAAAGTCACTAAATTCATGTCCCAAAGATGAGGTTAATGAAGTGCTTCATGTACCTGCCCGAAACAAGACAATATAACATGCATATACAATAATTCCAAGTACAAATATGATAATAACACCTCAAGAGACAATGGATAGTAACGATAAGTGCTAGCTGATATAAAATTGCAGCAGTTAATAAGTTTACAACAACAATTGATAAAATGTAACAGCTAGAACAAATACTCCTCATAACTGCTTGAAAAGATAATAGAAAGATAACATTTACTAAGTATATGATAATAAAATGTTATAAGCAATTCCTTAAGTGTTTAGCTAGCATTCAAAGTCAATTATGCAGAAAATTTGTTACATTTAGATTGCTGTAGCAGTGATTTATAACATCAACAAATAAGTTAGTGATCTAGGCTAAACTAGGGTTAGAAATAGTTAGTAAAAGCTTAGAAGAAGAGTGTTTAATCAATCATTCAATAAGAGAGAGGCAAGAACTAGTGCCTTCTAAGGCTTATGGAGTCAAGTGGACGACTTCTTCAAAGGCTAGAATTCAATTTTGATAATGCACAAAAGTCAAAGAGGGAGAATGCATAGGAGAAGTAGTAACTTAAGTCCCCCTATGCATTTACCTCAAGAAACAAGATACTAGGGTGTAGGAAATTCCAACCCCTAACACCTTGTTCTCCTTAGGCTTCTATGGGATAAAACTTAGGAAAAAATAACTAGGTCAAAACCTTAGAGTGCTAGCAATTTAGGGCTCTGGGGTTTCACTAGTCACTAGATCAATTCAATGAAAATCTTGGCAAATAGAAAGTAAGAAAGTAGCAATTTAAGTTTCTTACTTCAAGCATTAAGTATACCATGCAAGTTCATAATCTTGTATGAACAAATAAAACCATACATAAACCATTCAACAAATGACAAAAAATGCAGATCTTACTTACTTGCACCAAGAATAGTCATGAAAATACCATGGAAGATCACCACAAAAGCTTCCAAGATTGATCCCACTTGCAAAAATTAGCCTTATACAAAAGTGCGCCTCACAATTTTAGCCAATAGCCCTTACTAGGGTGCAAATTTCAGACCTCTCCTCTTATGTGAGGAGTTGTTATCTGTAAAATGAATGTACTTTATGCTTATTTATACAAAACTTTGGCCCTTAATTAATTTTAGGTCAAAAGTAAGGCCGACCTAGCCAATTTACAAATAAAATCAATTTTGACATAAATAAAATTAACTAACATCTAAAGACATCTCTAAGGGTGACGTCATGCCCTTCTAGGGTGACGTTGAGGCCCTAAGGTGGAACGTTGGGCCAAAAATGTAGGGTGATTGGCCTCTAGAGGCCCCAAATGAAGCCCACACGTGCCAGTAGGCTCACAAATGCCTCCAAAATGAAAACCCTAGCTCTGGATGATGTCCAGGGCCTTCTAGGGCCAACGTCCATGTGGAAGAGCAAGGTCTAGGTCTGTCGGGGTGCTTCCAAAGGCAACGACCTTCTTTCTTCCTGGTGCAAATCTTCAATCTCTTCTTACCTCTGGTTGGGGTTACAACATCCATCTCTCGGATTCAAGCCCTCATGAAGGTCAGAGCTAATTATTCCCTCATGTGTACCTGTCCACCGGAAAATGTCCTACAACAACAACAAGTACGCCCTACAAGGGTTCACAAGTCATAGGGATCATAACATGTAAATCACATCCAATAATTAAATTACCCAAACATGTGCATCAAACCCCCCTTTAACCCAAACAAATGCTCAAAGATGTTATGCAATTTGACAAGTCAGGTTTGGAGAAGGTCTCAGGGCATCCTATTGGGCTAACCTCTCTTAAATTTGGGGTGTTTCCCAGGTGGGATCTAGTCTATATCATGTAAGTGTATGAGGTGGTATGGGATAAGTGTTTGGGCATATGGTACATGTGATAACAGGGAAATGTAAAATCTTACATGTGGGTGCCTTTGTAGAGGGCGAGTTGCACGTTGTCATAAATGTTATTGTTTCCTAGCCCATTCATTTCCTTTTACTCTTAGCTTTATTTCTTTTAATCTTTTTCTTTTGTGCTTCAAGGGAATAGTTGAGGGCCACTGTCCTCGCTTGATGATCAGAGGTGACAACGTTATCCACAAACATTTCATGGAGATGAGAAGGTTGGCTCGTGATGAGACCCCCTTTCTCTTGGCTATGCCACCAAGAGCCACTACCTTGGTTTGGTGACCATATGGGTGGTAGTGTCATACTGCTACATGCCCATGGTCATAATAGGTCGGCTCGTGATGAGACCTCCTATCCATCAACTAGTACCTTGAGTGTTTATGTATCTTATGGGTCCCCTTGTCTTACTGAGAAGCTTTTCATTACTTTCTTGAGGATCTCTATCCGAAGCATCTCAAAGGTTTCAACATTGGCTTTTAACTCTAGCCGGCTACTTTTACCCTCTGGGCCTTTAGCCCCTTCTTCCCACGAGGTAAGGTACAACTCTTCCTAGTGTGGCCAATCCCAATTCCCTAACAAGGGTAGGGGAGATGAGAGGAATAAATATGGAAAGTGGTAAGTATGGAGGGAACAAATGATGACCTTTCATAGACCCACCCAGTGGCAATGCATCCTAAAGGGAAATCAACTTACTAGGGCACCATGGGACCCTTCCAGGTATGAACGAGGCAAAGAGCATAATTTCCAAGCAAACTTCATGAAATGAAGAAGGATTCAATACAACATATTCAAGTGCTTCAAAAATCAGAGTGATACATACCATGATACCCAGACTCATTACCTCATGGAGCAAGACTTACTGCTACTTCAGGACCACGCTGGTGGGATGGATATTGCTACTGCTGATAAATGGACTCCACTAAAGAAAAGAGGGGCCCTTCGGGGCCATGCTTAAGTCATCCGACTCTTGGTACTCCATGTCTAGGACATGTGGGCCTCGAGACATGATCTCCTTAGTGATCCCTAGGCTAGGGGATGACATGACCTATTATATAATTCTAATAAAACATGGCGTTATTAAGCTCTCAATCCAAGATGATTTAATTAAATGGTGTAAAAACAAAGGTACACGAGAGTACATAACTAAATTGGGCTATTCAACAAAAGACTTGATCACTACCTTGGATGTAGTTATGGAAATTCATTTGGATGCTACTACATCCACATAATGGATGTTATTGCAGATGTTAACACTAGAGGCCTACATCACTATCTACAAGATGAGTTGGTGTTGCATTGTTTGAGGTGACCACCATTGATCAAACCAATGTAAAATCCCTTTATCTAGAGAGAAAGAGAAAGAATAAAGTAAATGCCATTGAAAGTTGAAAGGCCACAAAATTACTAAGTCGAGGAACCAACCCTCATAAGAAGAAACTAGGAGGAATTAAGCATGCAATTGTTTGTAAAAAAAACATTGACAAGCCCACGAAGTGTAACCATTGCCACCTGTATGGACACTATCAGAACTAGTGTTGGATGTTGTATCTTGAATCATTCCACAACATTGATGAAGAAATAAGTTTTCAAAGGGAAGAAAAGTATTGAGAGACACATTTGAGCCAAAATAAGTGAAAGAGTTGTTGGAACACATCTAAAGATTACCTGCCTTTCTTAGGGGACATCAAGTGAAAAGTTTGAATTTGAGAAGTTGGAAGCGACAAGATATTTTTTTTTTCAAATAAAGGTCAAAGTAAAAGAAATGTTAGTTATCGCTCTTTAAATTTTGTAAGTTAGATGAATCCCTTTTTGAGTCCTTAGTTCAAAGGTTAGGATTGTTGACCTTTACACATCCAAGGCCATACCCTTTAGGGCGGCTACACTAGAGAGTTAAGCTTCAAGTCCTCGAGAAGTGTAGATTTAAGTTTGCATTATTTGAGAGTTATATTAATGAGGTGGAGTGTGGTATGGATCCTTTTTGTACATGAGCGAATTTCTTTTCATAAGCCTCTATTTATATGTTAAAGATGGTATATTTTTTTAGTAGAGTAAACAAATACATATATTGGTGAAGGGTGCAAATAAATTAGTTGTTAAAGTTAGTTAAGGAAATACAAAAATATATCTAGTAGTTGTGACGCAGGTTAACAGACTGACTCAATTCCACTAAAAAATTACAATGTTAGTTCTGCGACAAAAAGTTGATAACTATGAAGTGCACGAGAAGTTTTCAAGTCTCCCATGACAAGTTTTTGAGGGACTAAAACCCTCCCAAAGAAGGTAGGCCAATGCA
>JASDQU010372587.1:183628-194529 GCA_032191745.1 Picea mariana
TTGTCCTATTACTATGAGGAGGCAAAGATGGATAGAAACTTGATGCGTTGGGACAACAATCCAGAGGAGGATAATTTGGAGGATGGAGTATTTCTTTTAGAACAATTGGAGAATGTTCTTTTGGATGATGCCAACCCCATCCATTGCCATGGTCCCCATGTCCAAGACTCCATCTGCAACACTAGGGATGCTCCATCCACTTCCACCACGGTCGTCTACATCTACTTCTGCACAATTTTGTCCTTCTCGGGAGGCTCCACTACCACCATAAGGAGGCCTGTGCAGCAATCGTGGTGGCGGAAGGAGGATAGGATAGTTGTTTGATGTTTCTCCTTTTTTATTACTTTATATGTCATAGTCTATAGATGATAGGTTCATAGTATTTAGCAACTAGCTCAGTTTAAACTTTATTAATTTAGACCTTTTGGTCTTCATACTTCAGTGCAGATGGCATATTTTGTAAATATAACTATTTGGTCATGACTCATGTTATTGTTAACAGTTGTTGGATGATGATTTCATTCCATAAGTTAATGATCTACTTTCTATTGTATGGCTTAAAAATGTGTATGTTGGTTTGTAAGTTTGTAGTTGCTAGAATCTAGATGGTTGATGCTCGAATGATTAATCATTGATGTACTATGGATGCCATTTCTATCTATATTAATGTACAAATATGCATGGTTTCATATATTTTGCAGCTAATTTGTCTTTTTGCATGTTTTTTTTCTAATATAAACGCAATATATATAAGACACTCCCGCTCCCAAGGATTTTTGGAAAATGACGCTCCCGCTCCCTAAAACGCTCCACGCTTTGGCAACCTTGGTTCATACACTAGATAAACACCACTTTCTCTCCGACTTTATGCTCCCCAGTTTGGTTGACTTTCTCTCTTTGTTGTCACATAGCTTGCTATCTCTGCCTTCCTTCCAAGGGTTGTAATTTACTTCATTGTCAAGGGTTTACCCATGTTAGGGTTAACCCCACTTTTATTTGTTAATATGTGAGTTACTTTTTCTCTTTTAGGGAGGGAAGCTTTAGGGATTCTTTGCTTTGTTATTATTGCTAGCTACATGTTCGAGTCCCATTGACCTATTTTGGTCATTAGTGCACTTAAATATATATTCATTTCATTGCAGAAGGTTGGTAGGTTGGTATCTTATTAGCATTTACATTGGGTGCCTCTTATGAATTTTCTTATTAACTTGCTCGTGTTCAAGATCTTGCATGCTATGTCCACATTTTACTATCATCACAAAAACCCAAGCTTTGACATAATGTAGCATACTTTTGTGCATCCCAAAAATTTACCATTGAGAATTTGATTAAGACCCTCTTAGGAGTTGATCATAACCATAGAAATTCATAATCAAGCCAAGAAGGTGGCCATGCAGTTAGAGCACCTACCTCCATAACTTAATCAACCATTAGGGGAATGTCATGTGCATTATCAATGGAGTACCACTAGAGAAGGGGTTGTCAAAAGGAAAAGGTCAAAACCACAATAGATCACGTAATAGTGCACCTACCAAGTAGAAGCACAAGGTACAATTGATATCCTCTAAAGGGAAAGACAAATCAACAAGGTATACAACCTCAAAAAGATAGATACCCATAGGGAACTGTTAAAATTAAGCAGTTGCAAGAGTCATTCTCCTAGAGGATGGCAAAGACCCTAGCTGAGATCTAGGGCCCCCAGTACACTCCTGGGGTTCTTAGTCTGGGACCAAGCAGTTAGAGCCATGGAAAAAGACCCTAGCGAGGGCTCCCAGTGTATTGTCAGGGTTCTTGGTCAAGGACCAAGCAGTTTGATGATGTAAGTCCCTAGATTTGTTCTAGGGCCCCTAGATGTGTTCCAAGATATCCTTGCTCAGTGCTTGGATTGATCCTTGGCTGTGTACCTTGGTGGATAAGACCCCAGTGGTGATCTAGGGCCCCCAAATGTGTTATGGGCTACCCTAGTCTGGGACCAGGCAGTTCTTGGTTAAGTACCAAGACGAGATGATGTGTGATCTTCTTCTCTCCCAGGATGGTCCATGAGACCTAGGAGCAGTTAAGAAGAAGGACATGATCACATCATTGACCTTCCTCTTATGTTGGGATGATAAAAGTTTATAAGTTATCATGAGACTTATGTGGTCATCTTGCCATTGAAGAAGAACCCCCCTTTGACTTTGTCTTGTTCTCAAAGTTTATGTGGTGTTGGTCTTTTCCTATGTTACCGGATCCGCGGGGGGCAGATGAAGGAAACCCGGATCCCCGGATCCGTCAAGGAGACGATTCGAGAAAATCAAGAAACGCAGCCCGTGGATTGGAGGCATTTCACCCAGCGTAACTCGTGGTTTTGGAGGCGGATCCGACTTTTGTTTTCAATTAGAGTTTCTGACACATGCCCTTTTTAACTAAGTCACTACATTCAGCGATTTTTATCCCTGAAATTCGAAATTCATCGAATGTGAAGGCAATTTGAATAAATTTGCCTCAGATTTGGTGAATCTCATGTTGAACCCGACCTCAAGCTCAAATTGGAACTTCAAGGAGAATAAATTCACTGAAAAATCGAGGGTTTGTTCAAATTCGGCCAAGATATTCGACAGGAGAAAAAAATTAAACCCTAGCCGCCGACTCTGCGTGGTTTTCGGGCATCGTGGTTCCTCCGCGTAGCTGGATACTCCTCCGCTGGACGTATTTGCCTCCGCGAAGGGGCATATTCCTCCGCCCGACTTATTTCCCATTGCCAGTTACTATATTAACTAAAGTGAAAAAATAATTATACAGGAAAAGAACGGGAGCATGATGATTATTACTTTTTTTATTTATTCA
This sequence comes from Picea mariana, assembly GCA_032191745.1. Lineage (NCBI taxonomy): Eukaryota > Viridiplantae > Streptophyta > Pinopsida > Pinales > Pinaceae > Picea > Picea mariana. The sequence goes on from JASDQU010372587.1 coordinate 186,455, forward strand.
AAGCAATGTTGAGTTAAACACAAAATTAAAATTATTACAGTTCTAGGAAGGCCACAATATTAGTTGGTAACTTGGTACTCCCCTTATATTTATATTATTACTTATATTTATTATTTTATTACTTAGTAATCTTTTATATTTATATTATTGCTTAATAATTATTTTTATTACTTGGTACTTTATTACTTAATTATACACAGCTTAAGTGGGTCTAATAGTGAAGAACATGTGTTTCCTCCTAAGAGGTCACAAGTTCAAAGGGGATTAGGGTATGTATACCTCTGTAGACCTTACCTCGAATTTATTTTTTAAATTAAAAAAATATTATTATATTTTTGTACTTGACGTATCCTCGCCGTATCTGAATCCTGGCTTTTCAAAAATCTAACGGATCTGTATCTGGATCCGAATCCGGATCCAGATCCTGGTAACATAGGTCTTTTCTAGTCACCTTGACTTGTTGACTTTCTAATTAATATTTTATGATTAAAATATTAATTATTTTAATTTGTTTTATTGTTGGGTTTTAATTTAACCCTAAAGATAGGGTTAGTTTAGTTAACCCTAACCTACTACCTAAACTATAAAAGGAGACCTCTCCCCCTCTCTCACTCACTCATCTTTCTTTCTCCAATCTCTCTCTTGGTCTGATTTTTGCTGCAGCCTCTCCTTGCTTCAGTTTGAAATAGTGGTGCGGCCTCTTTGGTTTTGCTTTCCTTGTTGGTATAGTGGTGTGGCCTCCTTAGATACTTGTTGTGGCTCTTGATTAGGGTGCGGCCTCCTTGTTCTTGCTGTTTAGTGGAGCTGCTTCTCTCCTTGCTGCTGGTGTAGGGTGCGGTCACCTTGGATCTATCTTCCTCTTGCTGGTTTAGGGGTGCAGCACTCTCTTGGACAGATCTCTTGCTAAGTTTTTGGCTGCGGCCCCTCCTCTCCTCTCTTCTCTAGCCTGCTGCTGAGTGTAGTTGCTGATTGGAGTTTGCTAATTGAGGTTTTGCTGATTGGGTTTTTACTGCTGCTGCCCTTCTTCTTCTGGTGCCACCTCTTSCAGCYGCTGTCTTCCTTCCTTATGCTGTTTGCTGCCACTTTCTAACTGCTGTTGCACCTGTTTTCCTTTTGCTGTCCTATCACTAGTACCACCTATGTTGCTGGACAATTTTTTGTTAAGGCTGTAAGTGGCCCTTCTTTTGGACAGTGGTGTCTTTGCTTCAGCTTAGTATTTATTGTTTGGTATGCTGGCTAGTTTTCTGATATTTTTCCCAAGTCCTTCTTGGCAAAACTGTTAACAAGTCCATGATGAGATCTACCCCTGAGRGTTTGATCCATGACTCTCTTACCTTTTTCTGAGTATACAGAAAAGAGGATAACAGCAAGCTAATCAGGTAAATCAGTGCCTTGTTTTTGCTAATGTAATATTCAGATCTGTTCTTTGTTGTGTTAAGTTAACGTTCAGATCTGTTTTGTTTTAATGTTCAGATCCATTGTATTATTTCTGTTATTTGTTTACATCAGAAATTTTTGAATATACTGCTGATCTAAAACTACTGTAGTAAATAAAAGTAAAAGGATATTTCTGTTTTTGTTTGCCCTTGAAATTCTAACAGGAACCCATCTATTTCAATCTTAGACTAAGCAAAAGATGGAGGTACATACAGATGTGATCCCCCTTTCCTGCAGCATCTATCAAAGAACCTTGGGGGTGTGATGATCAAGACCAAGACCCACCTTTATCACCAATAGTTGATTGGTTGTACCTAACATGCCTCTATGAGTTTTTTTGTGATATGTTGATGGCCATAAGGCCATTAAGTGTTAGATCAAGATTATTATCATGTATTTTTGGGAAGTTGTAGATCGTGATGGTGCCACCTTTTGTCTGTAAGTAAATATTAAGAATAGTGGAATTTTACATGTATTATTGCTACGATTTATGGCTGTGGTATTTGTGGTTGGCCTTTAGTGGCATCTTCTCAGTGTACTTATTGTAAATTTTTTTGACCTGATGAAAACTATATTCAAATAAAGGCACTATGACTTTTGTGATAGCACTAAGGAAGAATTGATAAAAGATAGTTTAAACTTTATACAATTGCCAATGTATGGAGAAAGTCTATAGATGGTACAACATATAATGAACAGCAAAAACAGCTATGATGACTTTTGTAATAGCACTAAGGAAGAATTGGTAAAGGACAGTTCATAAAATTGCCAAAGTACTAAAAAAGACTGTAGATAGTAGAACATATAATGAAGGCAACAAGAACAACACGTGAACTTTGTTCACTTGAAACTTTCTATCCCAGTACATACATTAGCTAGAATAGGCATATTCTATGATGCCAAGTAGAGTTCATTTGAACAGAATGGCTATCTTACACTTGGAAGTCATAAGAACTTGTTACTGTAATGACGTGCAGATATATACAGGAAAGGAAAGAATGAAGTGAAAGTCAAGTATTTACATAATGTGAAAGACGCAATGTGGCAGTAGAGTTGGAACAGAAGCGAATGGCAAAAGCTGATGAACCCTTCCATTTTAAAAATGAGAATGGAAATTGATTTCAACAAAAATACTTACTCTGTTAACATGAAAACAAATTTGAGATTCAATTGAGAAACAGTTGAACGTGTGAGTGTTAATATTGAGTAGAGATGATGAAGGATTTATAATGTGAGTACATAAAACCATATTCTAAAAGTGTGACAAAGTGGGTTGGGTTTAATGGCTTCAGTAAGGCATTTTCCAATGATAATGAATACAAAAATTTCAATGGGAAAATCAGAAGACCTCCATTTCAAAATAGCATAACATGCCAGGGTACACAAACTAGAGCTTCAATCACTTTAAGAGCCTGGATTTTTTTCTCTTTCCTTTTTGCAAAATATAAAATAATTACTAATGATATCTAACCAGCAAATGTGCCAAGAGATACTTTCCTTTATTTCTTAGCAGCTAATGGGATGGATAGAATTGTTTAATTTTAATTGAATCTAATAAGGGAAGCAATAGGGAAGTGAAATTTCCTAAAAGTAATTAGAAACAGGGTTAGAGGATTCCATAGGATAAGCAACATTCACTCCCAGGCATATATTATGCATATAAAATTGATCAGTATTGTACTAATGTAGTGCCAAGTCAGGAATGAGAAATGGGTATCCTGGTCAGATTTCTGGTGACATGGTACATGATATATCAGAGGGCGATACATCTCCAAAAGCTATATCCTTAAATTCCAAGGCCTTGCCTTGCCCACACAAACGTCTGCAGTTCCAAGTACAAATTGAATCTTGGGTGAGGTAAAGAAAGTGCACTGCCATGGCAGCTTGTGGGCACATTGTGCATTTCGTTTTGCTACAAGTCAAGAGGAAGAAGCCCTACTCTACAACATCCAACATGTTAAGAGTTAATGTTTAATTGTGCCCTAACGGGACACTAGTGGCTAGGATTGTAGACCCAGTGTATAAGTCCGCCTTGCTAAGGCCTGCCCCTGTCAAGAGTGAGAACCGTATAAATATTTGGTGTACCCAATTTTTAATTACCACGAACAGATGAGATTAAAATACATTTGATCTATATCAGCGTGTGTTATTGTGTGTCTGATTCTAGTTTCTTGACAGAACAGTTTCACACCAGCGGCTAAAACTTGTTTCATCCACCTAAAATCTTAAAAAAAAGTTTATTATGCACTTCAGTCCTGCACTTGAACCATAATATTGCAACCAATAGATTATAAGTCCTCATTTGAATTTGTCTGAGTGGGGATTTAGAACTTACTAGTGTCCAGCATGTGCAAATCCCGTAGAGGGTTCTTCCCATCTGTGCCACCAAATACAAACAAGTTTGTTCCCACAGTGGTACAGCTGTGGCTGTCCCTGGGAGAAGGCGGGATTCCTTTCACCATAGGCTTACTCCAAGTCTGTTTGCCTAAACCCACAAACAAAACCCAAATGCCCAAAACCATCAGCACCGATTTTAGCCCACCCCCAAAGTGATCAGGACTCGGCACATTCACCAGCTTTCACCAAATGGGTACAAGTTCAAACATTCAAAAACATAACATGTCATTTGAAAACAAAAATGGGCAGAAGGCCTTACCAGAATCAAAGACATGAACATCGTTTGTCTGGCAGTTGTCCTTGCCATAGCCACCAAAAACATAGAGAAAGCGGCCATTCTTGACCGAGTTGCACGTGTGACCCCATCTCTTGCCCGGACCCATTATACCACCTTTCCTTCCTGGGGATTTTTTACCCTCAGGAGTCTCTTTCGTCTTCATCTTCATCTTCAACTTCACTCTTTCCCACTTCATCTTCAAGCCGAGCAAAATCACAGCAACCCGATATATTTAAAGAAAAAGAATAACCCAAATCCTTCTCCAGCTGCAGAATAACCTGAAAGAAGGAATTATTACCACCGAACAAACCACACCCAAGTCGGTAAATGGCTAAAACCCAAGTCAAAACATCCCCATAAATAGATGCAAAAACCAAAAATATGGAAGAAGGGATTGAAATCCCACCTGGATCAAACCAGAATCAGTACACACTTTGTTTTAAAGCGAGTATGTATATTGGCTATTGGTTAAAAGCCCAAATGAATGAATGGATCAATGGAAGGCGGACGGGGGGTTTGAATTAATATATATATATATAAAGGAAGAGGAAGAGTTATTCGGCTATGCCTATGCCAACGGGGTTGATCAACTCCTCGGACAAAAACATCTGAAACTCCTCTTCCTCCTCTGCTCTGTCTCTTTGGACAAAAATGTATAGCATTTACTAAAGACAGAAAATATCTCGATTGTTAAATATAGAAAAAAGCAAATATATGTTATTTGCAGGTTTTTGTTTTCTAATTTTACTCAGGGTTCAAGCTTGACTTTGTCGATGCACTTGGGCTTTTGTTATGGAAGGTCTGCATTTATTTTAACCAAATTTTTATGTCCAATTGCAGTTTTTTTTTCAGAATTTTGTTAAAACAATATTTGTTTAGTGTAGTTGTATGGTGGTAAAAATTATATCGTTCTTAAACTTGTGTCATAAGAAGCATTACTTAATTAATCATTGAGACACATTTCAAATGATCCCTTTATTTATGATATGAATACCAAAACATATTCAAATTACCATTTTTCTTAAACAAGTAAAACTTAAAATTGAGATGTGATATTTTAGTGATTACAAAATACACATTTTCAAATGGAGTTGGTTAAATGTTCTGTGTTTTTGGTGGGAATTTGGTTATTTAAATCTGGACAAAATCTCTATATTTTTGGTGTTTAAATTGTATTTTTGAATGTATAAATGGATTCAGTATGCTGGAAAACCCCTAGAGCATTTCCATTATACAAACTTAGTCACTCAAATCTTCAAATCCAACCATTCATCACAGGATTTCATTCAAAATCAAACGGAAAAAATCACCAGAAAACAACCCATATTTGATTGTAGAATATACTAGTTCATTTATACTAAGTTGTAGAATACACTCAATTATTTGTGACAATCTCCCCCATACTTGGATGTGGATACACTCAATCCTCCATACTGGGTTGTAGAATATACTCAATCATTTGTGACAATCTCTCTCGTATTAGATTGATACATAATTCTCTTGATAAATTACATAATTCTCTTGATAAATTACATAATTCTCTTGATATATAAAAGATCCTTGATTAAGATGAATCTGGGTTAGTTTATTAAGGAAGACAATCTCCCCATACACTTAATCTTCCATATTGAGTTGTAGAATACACTCAATTGTTTGTGACAATCTCCCCCATACTTAGTTGTAGAAAGCACTCAATCCTCCATACTGGTTTGTAAAATACACTAAATTATTTGTGAGAATTTCTCTCATACATGATAGTAAAATGCATCTTACTCTCTATATAATAAGAGACCTTTTAAATTTGCCTTTAGCTCTGGGTTGACTTGAGATTGAAAGCTCTTTGTTCACTATTTTTAAGGAGATATCCTCAGGTGTTGAGTTATCTCATTATTCTCTCTTTAACTAATAAAAGGGAATCAATAATAGTAAAATGCATCTTACTTTCACTATAATAAGAGACCTTTTAAATTTGACATTAGTTCTCGGTTGACTTGAGATTGAGAGCTCTTTGTTCACTATTTTTAAGGAGATATCCTCAGGTGTTGAGTTATTTCATTATTATCTCTTTAACTAATAAAAGGGAATCAATGTACAAAATGAGTTAGTTATATTTCATTAATATCTTCTTAGTTAAGGAAAAGTAATTATATGTTAACCAATGAGTTAGTGAATTACAACATTAACACAAGCATTTTAACAAAGTATTTACATATGATCAATGATGTGTAATCATCCTTTGGATTCTTTAGAAATAATATAAAATGCATTTTCCTTGAGATTTGTTAAAATTAAATTTGTGTTGAGATTTGTTAAAACTAAAACTAAAAATTGTATTTTCTAAGTATTTTTCAAATATGAAGCATTACTGAATGAATTATAAAAGTTTACATATTCATTTTTATTTATATTTTAGAGAAAATAAATCCATGAATTAATAATCTTTTTAAGAGAAAATAAACTTATGTAACATTATAAAAGATTTTTTTGAAAAAAAAAAATTATGTAACAATAAACTTTTATAAAAGATTTGTTTTTTTTTTATCATTGAGACACATACAAATGATCATTGTATTTATGATATGACCATCAAAATATGTTCAAATCAGATACAAATTTAGAAATCCATTTTAAATTCAGATTTTTTAAGCATTTAAAGTGATAAAAAAATCGAGATGCCACTTTTTTTTAATGACATAAAAGATTCTTGGTTAAGATGGATTTAATGGGTTGTAGAATATACTCAATCATTTATGACAATCTCTCCCATATAGGATCCATACATAACTCTCTTCGTACATTGCATAATTCTTTTGATAATCTATAGTTAAAATGGATCTAAGTTAGTTTATCAATGGAGACAATATCCACATACATTCAATCTTCCATGTTGAGTTGTAAAATAGACTCAATTATTTGTGACAATCTCCCCTTATACTTGATTATAGAATACACTCAATCCTCCAAACTAGATTGTAGAATACACTAAATTATTTGTGACAAACTCTACCATATAAGAGTGTAAAATGCAACTAACTTTAGGTTGACTTGAGATTCAGAGCTTTGATAACTACTTTTAAGGAGATATCATGAGGTGTTGAGTTATCTCAAACATTTTAACAAAGTATTTACATCTAATCAATGATGTTCATTAATTAAATTCTATAAAAATAAAAACTCTACATTACACAAACATTCCACTTAATTAATAAAATAAATTAAAATGAAAAAAAAATACTCTATTAAAAAAAAAAATGAAAAACCTCCTTCATGAAATGAATATGGTGAGATGGTTTTAAAGTTAATTTTACTTGACTCTTAAACAAATCACCTTTAAGCAACATATGAATATGGTGAGATTAGTTAATTTTATTTAACTCCTAAACAAATCACTTTTACAATATTTTTTTACCATCAAATAATATTACAACCAACAAAGTAATAAATGGTTGTGGGATGAAGTGTTATCTTTCAACTTAAATTTTAATTCTAAATACCATTTTTAAAGGCTTTGCTTAAACATTCAACCTTTTGAATTTTTTTACTTAATTGGACAAAACAAATCTTGATAAATCATTATTTTTTGTTGTTTAAATTGCATTTTTGAATGCATAAATCACTTTAATCTAGAGTTCCAACAATTTTTGGTAGAATTTTGATCACTAGGTCAATAAGGGACCTCCTTGGACGTCAACAGTAAACCCTAGCACTGAGCTCCCGCGCTCCTGGTTCTCCTGAAGGCCGTCGGCCTGGTGTCTCTTGCCCTCCTTCGCAAAAACCGCATTCCAATGGTGTAACACCCTGTTTCCCCCAGATTGTAAATATAAAAGAACTGGCCAAGGACTATGGCAAAACTCATAAGCATGAATATGTGATGTAAATGACAGTTTGAATTTATTGCAGAACTGCTGAGAGGGGATGTGCGGAAAAGAGACCACGATGGTGGTGGAGGGCACCTTGAAAAAAA
>JASDQU010372588.1:8697-22238 GCA_032191745.1 Picea mariana
CCGCCTTGATGTTGCAAGGTTCCCTTTTAGTGGCCCTTTGCTCCAACACACACACTTGCTTCAAACCTGCATGAATATGACCCACAATAGCTTGATGAAACAAGGGAGATCTCAAGCATCAATTGAAGTGGAGTTCCTCACACAATCTCCAGCCTATTCTTTACTTGATCTTGCTTTCTTTTTCCTTAACCCTTTCCATGAGAAATACATCATTATATAGGAGAAAGAGAGATGGTTAAAGAGATCAGAATGATCCCACCAAATTAGAGAATCCAGTAGGATCCCAACCATACGAATGACACCTCATATTCTATAATATTCCCTTCTATAACCTTCATGAAATTCGTCCCTTTTCTTAGTCTTAAAATGTCGTTGCACCTTGTCTATAGAGCAACCTGCGGAAATTCCGCAGGCCAGGTTAAGGGCATCCTGCATAAATTAGACATTTCTGCACTGTGTATTACTCTTAGTCTGTGACGTCCTTCTAAAAACAAGTTTTGTGGAGAGAGAAACTAGTTACTTTTCTCATGCAAAAGATCCTTTTAAGAGCCTGAACACATGCTTGTAGAACATCACCAAGGTGACCAAAGTATGAGGCTGGAACTCGTGACAGCTGAAATACTTTATAGAATGCGTGTGTGTGTTGGGAACAAGGAGCACACTAATCAGGAACCTGCAAACAACCAAGAATCTGTGCAATACTATACCATTTCTGAGGTAGGCATCCCCATGCTCAGAATACAAGTGATTTAAATCATGAATGTCAGTCATGGCCACCAATCATACACTGTGGATCCATGTCATCAAAGACATAGCCACCAGGAATACACTATGGATATATGTTTTAGAAAACTCAATATTGGACATAGACACGAGACATACAAAGTGGATCTGTGTCAATACAAATCATAAATACACCATCACAACCTGAACCAAAATGGTGAGATCCAGGATCTTCAATCCCATCGTCCATAAGTATGAATCTAGCCATGCGATTACAAGTGTCGAAGTCAAACATGGTAGAAACCACTTTATTACCAATCATTGATGAAAACCGTTAACAAGTGAGAGGGAAATCATCATTGATGTCAATGAATCCCAAGGTACCTCAGTACAATCCATTGAATGTGAATAAATGAGCTGAAGATAAACACTCGATAGAATCTCTCGATCAGGGACCAATGATGTGAATCCATTGTCGAAAGTGAAGAAACCTACCATTGAGGCATGTAGGCTCTAAGGTACTAAATGATTTCTAAGTCTTTTTCTTGGATGATGAGTCGAAGTCGATAAGAAAAGACTCATCATAGGTGGACCTTGATATATCCCCAATCAATGATGCAAAATAAGTAACAGATTCAGGGTAGATCAAAGGATGAAAATGATTTGAAAATTACATAGGGAAGGCCGGCATGGTAGGAATTGATAAATTTAGATGGTCGACTCGATAGAGGGATTGTTTGGAATTCTCTTGAACATATGAACAACATGATGATGGTCTTGCCAGTATTGACTCAAATATGACCCAAGATATGAGCTTACAGAAGGTCAAACAAGAGACAAATGGATTTCCCAACCCGGATTCAACGACGAAAGGGGGGGTGTCATGTTTAAGAGAGACTATTACTGCCTCTAACACAAATACAGAGACACATTTCTTTCCCAAATTTCGCCCCACCATTTTTGGCGAGTACCTCTTTATTTTTATGCAAGATTGAGGAGGATAACATATGTTTGTTGATGTAATCTCATCCTTCGGATGAGTCCCTCAGAATATGTTTAACAAACCCTAAGAAGGAGTTGTTTGGTCCCATATGGGTCTTTCGATGTTTGTTTAACGAGCCCAAAGAGAGAAAGCTCGAGGGTTTTTCATGTTTAGAGAGTCTGAAAAATACTTAAAGATGACTCTCTCTGTTCCTTTTTCATAAATTAGTTTAATGAGACCGAAAAAGTGATAAACTATCACCCATCAAATGTTTTCTTCAAATACATTTACGAGCGTGAAAAGAACAAGGTCGCTCGACAATCTTTTCGTTTTTATGGAGCATGAAAAAAGATTAAAGGATACTCCATAGGTTTATCTTTTTGTGTTACCATGACGAGTACGAAAAGATGACAAAAGTATACTCAGTTATGTTCTCACTGATTTACGAGTGCGATAACAAACAAAGGCTGTGCTCAAGTTTTTTTTCCTGAAAAACCTAAAACGAATATGTACATGTGCCAAACGAAAAAAAAAATTCAGAAAAGTATTTGAATTCCATTGTTCAAGCTCTTAGATCATTCATCTACGAAGAAATACAACACTCGCAATACCATTAGAACATTAGGTTTTAGGTAAAAATGAATAAAATAATATAAAATATCAACAAAAAAGTAAAAAGTGAATAAATATAGGTGTGAATCCCTTTTTTACCATTTCAATGTCATTTTACCCAAAACTCATCCAAAAACCCCTTTTTTCCTCAAACTTTCTCTGTCGATTGCAGGAGGTACAGGCAACTCTTCGGCGAATGACTTCTATCAAAGAGGTAATCTTCTTGTCCTCTGTCTTTTCCATGGATTAATTTTCTTTTTCACTAGTTAAAAAATAGTGTTTGAGTCAGTTTTAAGGCCGGTAGTTGCTCAAAGGGGCCATCGCAGGTGGCGTATATTGGGACCTATGGAAATCATAGGTTTCCATAGGTGGCCTTTGGTTCACCTGTGGAAGTCTCGTACTATGCATAAAGCTTCACCTGTGGTGGGCGAAAACCAAAATTTCGTATGTGTATTTAACCAATAAAAAATTACCAAGGATGTGAAAGAAAGATGTTAACTTTCTTCTTATGTCTCCAATGCAGGTTTTGACCATGAGGATGTTGGAGTGGAGGGAAAGAGAACACGAGTATGATGATATCATCATCAGGAATGACTAGGACATAGTTAATGCCCTCCGACAATGCGAGTTCCTGAATTTCTTCAAAATACAGGGTATGAGGGACCAACTCCAGTTTCTTGAGTACTTGGTCCACATGTGGGATGTGGATCAATAGTTTTTTCATGTGGGAGTCCACAAACTTTCCCTAGATATCAAAGATATCTATTTTTTGATGGGGTTATCACACCATGGATCCCATGTGACTTTGACAGGTGACAGAGGGGGAGGTGTACCAATGAGTGAGTATGTTTGTAGGTATTTGGATCCCAATGTTGAGATATGTAAGGAAAAGGTTGCCATTAGGGGTGTCCAATATTTACCCTTATGGACTATCCTGTTCACTATTGCATGTATGGTGGGGAGTGCATCTCCTCACATGGACCTCCAGAGCTATTTCTGGTATGCAGTGGAGTGCATGGAGCCTTGGGTATTCAACTGGTCTGACGAGGTTCTTCGAAGTATGAAGAAACAATTGAAAACGTGAAATAGAGGCGAACTGAAGCAATTCAAGTACAGACCTATTTTAGTGTCCTTATTTATCGAGAGGGTTCCTCATTTGCATTTATAGGTAGAGTGGGGCCTTCCGGCCCCACAGGATCCAAGGATGAAAATATGGTGCGACCTCATGGCTTGGCACGTGGCAGGCCCTATTTTCAAATACAACGATGTATTATTTGATTGGTTGAGGCCTCAATGACTGATGGTACATGATTATGCCTATGCCAGTTTGGATTTCATAGGCAACCCAGACTTGGTTCTACTTGAGGATTCTCAATAGAGGAACATAGGTAAGAAGTACATTTTTGTTTTTATGATGTTTTTGTAAATTTTGAAAATATGAAATGTTTTTTATGTCTTTTTTCTGAGGACTAATCAAAAGCTCTTTTGACAATGCAGATGTTGGACCACACTGGCTTCCAGGTACATCTCCCATTCAGAGATGAGGGGAACCAGTTGAGGCAATAGGATGGGATGTTTGTGACTACAAGGCGATCGAGAAGAAACTGGAGGGGTTGACAATAGATGTCCCAGATATCTCTATCGAGGATATCAGCACCATACTGTAGGCGTATCTAATTCTATTAGTTGAATGCTCCATAGGGTGGCATGAACAATTTTTTGTTATCGTGAGCTGCATCCTTGATGTTATTTTGTATATGAAGCCATGTGCTTCAAATTTTGATATTTTTGGTCTTCGGACAAGCACCTTTTGTAAAAAACATTTATCGTTATTTATATACATGAGGCTTATACCGGCTTACTTTACTTTATGTACAACATGTGATTGGATTTATAAATGTCTCAAATGTCTATCTAACACAAAATTAGATAATGCACATGTTCATGTATTTAGACATCTAGGAATGTGTTGATATTCAATATAATCAAAATGACGTTCCAAGAGGTGAATTCATAAATATACCCTTAACAAAGTAGGACTCCAGATAGCATAGACATTACTTAACTGTAGTACTACTAGCTGCAAATTGAATCGTACGACAAGGTGTCGGATTCCAAGTGAAATAGCCTTGGTCAACAATTCGATGACTACACTATATTCCGTGATATTTTTAGTTGCACAACTGAGGCAGACACCATGTAGATTAATTAATTCATTCGTAGGTGCATATATTTCCCAAACCGTAGATGTTAAGTTCTGAGTACTGCGAATAGCACCATCAGCAAAGCCAATGTAAGGTAGCGAAGACACCGACATCTAGAAACCAAGCACAATGCAAGGTAAGAAGTTGGGGGTTGAAACCAAATAACGAAAAATCACACAAGCACACAAGAGTATGATACAATAAAATACAAGCACTCATGCAAATATAAACTAAGCACAGTAGCTCTTCAAGTAAATCCCATTTCTGGGTTCACTCAAAGGAATGCCATCATAATCCACTAATTCATAAGCTCCCTTCTCCAACACTCATTTGACAATATAAGGGCCTCACCACATAGCCTCAAATTTTTTGGTCCCTAGTAAATCACGATCTTGTTCATGGAGGAGAACTAGATCACCTTTAGAGAAAACACATGGCTTGACATGCTTGTCGTATTAGTATTTGACACGCCTTTTAAGAGCTTCAATAACCAGGGTGGCATCATGACGAGTTTCATCTAATTTCATCAAGTACAATAGACGTTCCTCTTCGAAAGAGGTGTTGGGAAGAAGTTCAATGGATAGCTTCAAAGAAGGTATCTCACATTCAATTGGAAAGACATCTTGTTATAACCCTAATTTACACCATACATGCTTACCTGGCATCAGGACATCTCAGATTCCTTCTTTGCCAAAGAACTGTTGAACAACTCTTTAAAAAACCTCTTTTATAAGGGCCCACATGCCCTACTCCATTACTACATGTATGTACACGCTAGCTGACCTAAAACAGCCCGTGTGGACCTACAAAAGCACGAAAAAAGGAAAGTTGCCAATGAAACACACAACTTTGGGTGAGTTAACTGAAACTCCTGGCCATGCATGGCCGAGGGTTCGTCCAAATACCTAGCTTATTCTAGCCTATAAAAGAAGGGTTAGGGGTCCCATTTGGAAGAGGAGAAGAAGAGTAAAGAAACTCTGCCCAATTGCACATTCCCATTGTCCCAACCCTTTAGCCATCCTTGTGCAAGAAGAGATACAAAGAAAAGAAGTTGGAGGACATTTGAAGAGGAGTCTAGGATCAAGTTCACAGAGCAGTGGCCAGTCTCAACATTGTAAGCTGATTCATTAAAGTTAATAATAAAGAAATGTTTTTCCTGTCCCACTATATGAGTTCTTCATAGTTTAGTAAATATATGTTTGAATCTCTAACCCATTAGTCTGTAGATAAAATACGTGTGTATTTTGTTGTTTGTTTTGTATACAGGTTATCCTTGGGAGGAGAGTTTCTAACAAGAGATCAAGCATGAAAAAGGATTGACGTAGAACGTCCGGAACAAGGTATGTTGGTATAACCATGTATTTGATGAAAAGAAATGGGGATTAGGTCTGGGGAAAAAGGTAGAAAGTAGGTTTCTTTTGGTCATATCTACATGCATAATATAACCCTATTTGCTAGTCCGTAGGGGGATTTCCCACCACAAAAGAATTGGCGACCATACTAGGAAAGGCGTAAATCCCGTGGCAGACTTCACAGATGTTTGATAGGCCCATAATGATGAAAACAACAATGTGTGCCAACTTGTCTTGTGAATTCCTATTATTCATCGAAGAATAGTGATAAGAACTTTGTTATCACTTCAAATCGGCCATTGGCCTGCAGATAGTAGGGGGTTGAGTTTTCATTTCGAAGACCCAACTTTTCAGTAAGCTCAGACATCATGAATTTTTGAAAATGGATACCGTGATCAGTGACGATAGATTGCAAGATTCTGAATCGAGTGATGATATGATTGAATATGAATAAGGCTGCAGTTTTTTCGGTATTATCGAATGTAGGCATCACCTCAACCCATTTAGTGAAATAATCCATGGCTATGATGATGTATCCATGCCCTCTGGTAGAGTGAGGGATACATTTCATGAATTCAATGCCCCATTTTGTGAAAGGACCAATAGAAACTACAGGGTGTAAAGGAGCGGGTTGAGATCTTATCTTGTTATTATACATTTGACAAGCATGACACTTCTAGACAATAGTAATATAGTCTTTTAAAAAAGAAGGCCAAAATTACCCTGCTCGTAAGATGTTTTAGGCAGTGGCATACCCAGACATATGACCACCACATTCTCCAGAGTGGAATTCATCCAAAGATTTCTCAGCCTCATCATAGGTGAGACAGTGTCATAAAATAGAGTCAAAACCACGGTGATAAAGAGTGTCACTGATAATTATGTATTGATGGGATTGATACCGTATATGACGATGGTCTATGCTAGAAATTTGGGCCTGGAAAGTTCGAGTCTGGAGATAGATGATAATATCTATGTACCAAGCATCATCAAATTTGATCAGAAAAAGAGATTTATCAGGCAAGGAATCCTCTGCCATGTTTTTTTGTCTCAGTGGAGGGAAGGTCACATATCAATTCTGCGAAAGCCAATGATTTCTTAGACTTAGCATGTTCAAAATATAATTCAAACTCTTGGATAATCACTATTCATTTGGAGTACTTTTCCCCTAGAAATTGCTGTGTAAGGATATTCTACATAGGGTTGCAATCAGAAAGCACAGTGGTCCGGCGTAATAGGATATAGTGACAGAAACGTTGGACAGCTTGAACAGTTGCCAAGGCTAGTTTCTCCACATGTAGGTATTTGTCTTTGGTAATCATGAGACTCCAAATCAAATAATAAATTACATGTTCTTCGTGGAAATCATCTTATTGGACTAAAACCATGACAATGGTAGAGTCCACAGCGGCTAGGTAGAGGAAATAGTCTCGACTATAATCAGGTGGGCAAAGCAGTGGTGTACGGGTTAGGTTAAGTTTCAAAGCTTCAAAGAATTTGTTGGCAGTATTGTCTCATCCAAACTCGTAACCCTTCCTCAATAGTCGAGTAAATCCTAACGTTAACTCAACATAATTGAGGATGAATCAACGCATAAAGATTTCCTTCCCTTGCAAACTTTGGAGATGGCGAAGTGTAGAAGGAGGAGGTAGATTAAGGATAGCCTCAACCTTCAAAGGGTCCACCCTAATTCCATGAAGTGACACAATAAAACCAAGAAGTTGGCTAGACTCCAGACAAAAAACACATTTGTGTGGGTTTAAACGGATACGATAGTAACAACAACGGATGAAAATGGCTCGGAGATGGGTCGGGTGATCTTGGCAGCGTATGCAATGGGTCGGTAGATCATCAAGATAAGGTTGTATGATGTGCTTGATATCATGAAAATCATAAGACATGGCACGTTGAAAAGTCTCTCCAACATTCTTTAAGCCAAAAGGCAGTTTTCGGTAGGCAAAGGTACCCCAAGGATAGATGAAAGAAGTAGTGTGTTGATCCATGGGAAAAATATTAATCTGATTATAGTCAAAGAAACCATCCATTAAAGAGAATATTTCACTCCTGGCACAATCTTTGACGATCTGGTCAATGAAGCGGGTTGGATAATTGTCCTTACGACAAGCTTTATTAATGTCCCTATGTTACACATCAAATTTACTCATTTCAATGATGACCTATTGTCATCATTACAAGAGTTACAAGTGTCACATTTTAGCCATAATTATCGCAAGTGTTGTAGACATCATATAGTCATATTGACTATGTCATGTCTCGAACGACATCACAAGGACAACTCAAAGACACCCTCAAAGACTGGTTTAAGAAGTAGAAATCACATGACAAAGAGTACAAATATTTTACCATGGAAAAAACCACTCGAAAGTCATTTTTGAAGGCCAACGCTCCCCTACCCACTGTCACGGAGTGCCAGTGCTCCCTTCCCTCCTTTGGGGGGGAGTTGCAACACTTTGTGCCCCATTCTGAGGGAGCATTGGGTTGTTTGAGGAAATCTTGGGTTGTTGAGGAAAATTAGGGAAACATCTCCCTCATCTCTGGAGTTATTTGGATTCGAATCTGAGGTAAAGGCTAGATCTTAGGGAGGATCCAAAACTAATGGAGAAAGATCCTCAACCTATCCCAGGAATATCTAAGGTGGTTAGGCATCTCCAAGCCTATATAAGGAGGCCTCTTCATGGTGAAAAGAGGGGACATTGAAGGCATCAAACTTATGATCTCATAAGGAAGATAATTAGTGAAGCATAGTCATTCTACTTATGGATCATTTGAGAAAAGGGTTTGGACAAAGAGAGCTTGGTGAAGTTGCTGCATCTACATCTATGGTTGTAAGTACTTTTCTTTGTTTTCATTAATATATATGTGCTTGGCCTGTTTCCTTCAAGATTATGTTTATTTACATGAACTTGTATTTAATAGATATATCTGGTTTGAAGCTAATCATAGTAGAATAGGAAGCGTGTTTTGTCTTTGATTGGATTGCAAGACTTGTGAAGAGCTTAGAGATCGGAGCTCAACTTAGATTAAGTGAGGACAAACATTGAAAAAGGTACATCTTCTTCCTATTCTCTATACATTAGTTTAGCTAGGTGTAAAGGGATGTCAGTGACCAATGTTAGCACCTTTATGTCTTGGTCTTAGGAGTCTAGAGACCAAGAGGGGATTCACCTGTCCGCAGGGGGATTTCCCTATAATAGAAATTGGTGACTCCACTGGGGAGCGAAGATTTTAGTTTTGGTTTCCTTCCTTGGTCTTGTTTTTGTCCTTTTCTCATCTTTATATCTTATTCATGCTATATCTATAATTCTTAGATATGTTATTGGCCATTGGATTCATTCCATACACACTCCATTTCTGGATTTCCTGAGTTTTTTTGAGTTCTTGGAATTTTTTTGGTCTTCTGAGAGCCCAATGCTCCCCTGCCTCTACTAGTAGAGCATTGGTACTCCCTTGTAGGCTCCCACAAAATGCTACAACACTCTGGTACCCTTGACACCAGAGCGTTGGCCTTTTCTGCTAAAAATCTTTTTAAGAGTTGATCTCTGAGTCTAAATTTTTATTTTTCATCTGCTGAGGGATATTACCATCTTAGTGTATCCTTGTTTTTGGCCTCCAACATTTTGCTTTCTAAGAATTGATGATGTTTTGTTTGGATTTTTGGCATATTTCTTCCTTACTTTGAGTCTCTCTTTTTCCATGTGATTTGGAGTCGACCCACTGATTTTTCACTTATCTGATTAAATGAAAGTTGTTGTAAGGGAATTCAGAGATCTGTGCACCATTCCATTTTATCTTTGAGGTCAGTTTTTCAGGCATTTTTTTTTTTTTTGAGATTTATGGTTTTCTTTGTGTTTCTTGTTTGATCACAACGAGAGTGTGTTTTTTTTTATGTGAGGTTGGATTTTGATTGCTTATATATCATAGATATTGAAGTCTGGATGACATAGGAAGATTTACATCAAACTGATTATTAGTCACATTTAAACAAAAAGATATATTTTCATGATTGGTTTTTGGATATTAGAACGAATTTCTGAATATTTTAGCATCATATTGGATTCTTTATTGAGAAATAGTTGCATGAGGTTATTGCATCTTAGTGTTTGACAATGAAAGGAAAAATTCCTTTTCCTTCCCTTAAATAGACATTCATTGAAAGAAAATAATGCTTATCATTTATTGTGCATTTTTTGGGAATTGAGTCATAATATCATCAGTTTCACTCTCATACACCCCTAAGTAAAGAACAACTACAAAATAAATGCTAATTAAAATTAATCGAGAACTTTTTGTTTTTACAATCTTCCACCAACATTAGAGTAGGATTAGCACTTTGGATTAGGCTGTGAGTAAAACTCTCCAAAGCATTCAAAGAAAACATTAACATCTTTCAATAGGGAGAGAAAATCCAATTTTTGTATAAGCTTTGTGGGATCCCCCTCTCACACAAGGGTTACGCAAAAGGTTGCGTTCGGGAGAGTTACAGAGATTATCCCTCTGTGGTTCAATCGTTCATAGTAGTTAGATCATATATTGCAGGTTCTTCTTGAGGCTCAACTTTCTTCATTTTTTCTCTATGCTTCGTGAATTCCAAATCCGTTCGAGGTTATTTTGGAGTTCCACTGGTCCACTTGTCCTCAGTTCTCTCGAAGGATTTTAGACTTGTTATCCTGCCCATACGTTTGAACTAGACTCTTAACTATACCTACCCAAGGCCCAACTGTGAGTTGGTGTCCTCAATAGACATAATATTTAGGGTCTTTATAGGATGTGATGATGAAGGGAAGTCTTCGTTGTACCTAGAACAAACATTGGTCAAACTCACTCGGGCTCCTTCGAGGGTAAATTGACAATTATTGTGTGGAAGCTTTCACCAAGGCGTAAGTTCATTAAGAATGTCACCATTGTAATTGTTCCACCCGATCATATCCTAGCCCCTTCTTGACTTGATCACGTGACATTGGATTTCATCACAAACTAGTACGGTCATCAAGAGAAGGTTTTGTTTTCTTGGTTTGATTCCTAGATTTCTTAGTGTGTGTTGTTTCTTTTCGTTAGTCGGCCATAGATTTCTTATTTCATTTGTTACTTAGCTCAAGCAACATCGGCCTTCGTCATTCACATAGGATGCAAGGGTTACCCCTAGAAGATCTAGAAGGTTATATAACTTTTCTTCCCAACTCTTCAGAAGGCCCTCCTGAGGCTCATAATGAATTAGGTTATGAGGTTGGAAGCACACACTCTTTAGAAAAGTTCTATTTTTTTTTTATTCTTTGGAATCTTTTCAAATCAACCCAGCTTTGAGTATTAGGAAATATCCGCATCTGCTATGGGTGAACTCAGCTAGAAAGGTTGTTGTTATTAAGGATACTGAAGTAACCATTGGACCTAACACAAGATCTAGAGTAGAGGATCTTTTTTTCCAAAGAGAACCATTTAGGACCCCGACTCATACTGTTGGAACCTTTGGTTTTGGTTATGTCCTTTTGACAGTACGTGATCTATACAATAACCTAGGAGTGAGTCTCGATCAACCTATGGCATCATAAGTGCCTGAGATGTCTATTAGTTATACGGTACCTTTAAACCACTTTATTGGTACGACCAGTAATGTCATCACCATTGCAGACCAATTGTTGATTGGTTCTCATTCAGACCCTACTATCCAGATGGCCCATTCGACTATGGTCCCGCATGTTGCTATAATCCCCACTGAAAATGTGACACCATCCCAGGATCCAATTGGAACACCAATTAGACCAAATCCATCAAACAATTCTTTCCTCAGCCAGGAAGAAACTCTGAAATGAGATGAAAACCTCTGCCCTTCAATACAATTCTTTCCTCAGCCAGGAAGAAACTCTGTTAGACATCCTCGATGACATGTTTTCGGCTGAACTGTCGAGTGCCATCCATGGGGAGGCCTGAGACCTCTGATATGTCTTGCTTTGTTACAGAGATTCGGATGCCTGTGACGACAAAATGGTTCTCCTGAAGATTTCGGATGAACTGTATTACTTGCTGTTCATTATATCCTTGAAGCCGGTGGAAGTAATTAAGCCAGCCTGCTTGCTCGAAGATTTGATATGCTGTTAGATAGTGTTCGAGCAGTGCTATGGTGGCAGGTTCTTTGCGCATGACAGCTCCTCCCATGGCTACTATCTTAGTAAGATACAGGCGTCAAGAGTTTATGTATCAGCTCTCGCATAGGGTAAGTTTTTCGAGGGGTTATATGTAGGAATGGTGGTTAAATGTGCAAAAAGGTGATGAAATGGGGATGGTGGCGATAAAATCGGAGGAAATGATGGTATCACAGATTTGACGTGTACTTCCCCTCCCGTTAAGTGCGATTAGTAATAATGGCACTTTAAATGGTATTAATGGCTTAAAATCTTTCTCATTAACTATAGTCTAATCTGAGTTACATAAAATTTACATACCTCGTCTTACCATTTGATTCGTTCAGCCAACCAGATATTATGCCTGTCCTTGGTGATGTCGTTTAGAAGGTCAAACTATAATCTGAGGGCGTAAAAGCTTGCTGACGGACGATGGTGAAGACCGGTGTTTCAGCAATAGAGAAGGACGGAACACTTGTTGTAGGTGAAGAACTGCTGATGACTGGTGTTTCAGTATCAGAAGAAAGTCAAAAAGTGTTGAACGGTAGTGTTTCAGCATCGGGAAGAAGTCGAACATGCTGAACAGTGGTGTTTTAGCATCATGAAAAAAAAATCAAACGTGCTGAACAGTGGTGTTTCAGCATCGTGAAAAAGGATGATGAAGGGTTTCTGACAATGGTGTTTCAGCAACGGAAAAAGGTGAAACAATTGCTGAACGAAATTGTTTCGTAAATGATGGAGGGTGAGAAAATGATGGACTGTAGTGTTCTGGGAGTGGGAAGAAAAAGTGCTGAATAATGGTGTTGCAGCATTGGAAGGGGAAAGGAGAAACAATTTATGGATGGAGTTGTTTCGTCAAAGAAGGATGATGAGGAAATAAGAAGGTTGTCGGGTTGTAGTGGGGGAAAGAAAGGTGTGAGTTTGGTGTTTCAGTAATGGAGAAGAAGGGCGGATTTCTGACGGTAGTGTTCCGGCAACAGTGAAAAGTAGAAAGTGGAGGATGGTGGTTGTTCGGCCTCAGAAGCCAGTCAAGAGGGTTGACCAGTGGTGTTTTAGCAATATTAGTGCTGAACAACGGTGTTTCAGCATCATGAAAGTTAACAGTGCTGAACAGTGGAGTTTCAGCATCATGAAGGCTCGTCTCTCTGAAATGGAATCGTCCTCTTTTGGTGGCTGTGCTTTGATCGGGAATCTGCAAAACATATGTAGCATGGTATTTCTTTGACAGGGATTATTAGAAAAACGAAATCTAATCTAATCTAATACTAAATAAAATCAATCTTGAAAGAATTAATTGTTATTGGGGGTAGAAACTCCCTCAACGAAGAGAAAATGAGCGTCTTCCATGCATGTAGGCTTGAAATCTTCTTTAGAAATGGGTTTTTGGTACAGACGGAGCCGATGACCATTTACAAGTAACGGCGTTCTGGAGTCATCGATTGTGAGGAGCCTTACTGTTCCATTAGGGAAAACTGTGTCTACTTCGTAAGGTCCTAACCATCTTGTGCACAGTTTCCCTTGAAATTCTTTG
>JASDQU010372588.1:59081-73244 GCA_032191745.1 Picea mariana
ATATTCATTTTTTATTAATATAATTCTCTAATTTATGGATAAAAAACTTTCTCTCATCTCTTGAATATCAACAAATTGTTTGTGTTCAATTTAACTAGAATTCTAGATCTATCGGGGTTTCTGCAGGAATTCTACAATAATATCTAGTAGAAGCTTCCACTTCTAGAAGTATCTTCCTCTAGACTGTTCTTTTGGATAGATATATTTAGTATAAATAGGAGTAGAGGGTATGAGAATTTTTTTCTTGAGAATTATTGTAATAGAGCTCTGCTATGCTGTAGGTTTCCCCCTCGAAGAGGCAGGTGAACATTGTTTCCTATCAATAAAGGTATAATTTTGGTGTTTTGGTTTCATCTATTGTGTTGTTCTGCTATTATTTTCAGCAACATTTTTGTTTTCAACTATTTTAATAGATCCAGTACATTACAAGTGGTATCAAAGCACTTAACTTGGCAAAAAATTGTGGGTTGTTTTTTTTAGGGTAGAGACATATTCCTTTGTCTAAAAGCTACAAATATCTGTCGTTCAGTGCATAAATCCATAGTCAGGGAAACATACATGCAGGAACTACAAGTGGTATGTTATAACAAGATTTGCCTCACCCTATGCAAATTTTCTCAGAATGCCTTTTTCCATTTCCCTATGCAGACTTGATGTCCCTTTTTGCAAATCCCAGAGCTAAAAACAATATTTTTCCACATATACATGCCCTAACTATTATACAACATGCATATACACAATTTGCACCATTACAGCCCATGTACATCAGGTTTTGTGCCCAAAATTAAAAAAAAATATTGTTAGGTTTCCATGTCACGTCATGGGATCCATGATCCCTGACCTTCCATATACTAGAAACATTCTGAATCGGACCTTCAATTCCACTTGAAGGCTGTAAATGGGCCATATCCAAGCCGTGGAAAAGAGGAGAATAATTCAACATTGAGAGCAAAGTTACTTTGGAGAAATTATTCACTTCATATTGAGTCTGCATCCCTTTGTCCTTTTAAGTCTGAACACATTGTTTAGCCCCCAAGCTCGTCCCTACTTGATTGAGAAACTCATTGTCTATCTTATATGAGATTTCTTTGGTAGAGGATTGAAGTGGTGGAGGCCCAACTAGAAGGGACTTAGTTTCTCGGTTCCGAACCGCGTTGACACAAAAGTTTGTAATTCATTCACTTTTGCTGATTATATTTTAATATAAATACTCTTTTCTCATCCAATTAATATCTTGCAAATATTTGAACTGTTATTCCATGGGAATATTTGTTATGAATGTTGATGGATCATGTTATTGAATGTGATAAATTTATATATTATCACCATATGCTTTCATTTCTTGGTTGTTGAGGACAAGTTGCAGGTGTATTTCTTTGATTCAAGTGTGCAACGATGGAATTCATCGAATGTCTGGATGACGTAGGATCTTCATCTTATCTTGTTATCATATTTGTTTATATGGCATACCTAGGATTAGAGTTGATTTATGTAGTCATTTCCATCTGTTTTGTTTTACCCCATGCCATAGAAAGATTTTCCTCATAATAGAATTAACAACCATACTGGGAAAGCAATCTTCTTTTCAGGGTTTGGAGTGTTTTTCTCCTTTGATTTATCTCATTTATATTGAGTTTCTTGTCGTCTGATTTCTGAACAACATCTGTTCATTTTGAGTCTAAGTTTATTAGCCTTATCCTTAGCCTGGAAATGTTTTAACACATATACGCGGGTTTTTTACCTGGAAATCACGTACATACGCATGTTGTCCTTATGGAAGAGGTGTATATATGCGGTTTTCTTCTGAACAATCGCATACATCATATTGTTTTTCTTGGTTTTTGAGTTTGATGTTTGTTGGGTATTTTTTTATGGTTGCTGAGTCTTCTTGGGTCTCTGTTATGACTGTTAAGTGCCTGTAGAATGATAGGAAACCTTTCTTTGGTTGAATTTTTTTGGTGGTGCCTTTCTCACCATCCTTTTCATTGATTGTCCTTGCATATTGAGCTGGGTGTTTTCTTCTTGATATCTCACTTGGTTTGTCTATGTTTACATACAGTAGAATCTTTACATCAAGATGTTGTTCAGTCCTTTCATTTTCATTCTTTTATATTGAAAATAAAAAAATATTAATCATTTTGCATTATTGCCATTTGAACTTTTGGGTCCTTATCATTGATCTTAGCACATGTATAGAAAGATTGCATATTATTTGGAATTGAAGGACTAAATTGAAAATTGCATTTTGAAAATCTTATCATTTATTGCGAATTGAAGTTAGGACTTTTCATTTTATTCATATTCATTTATTTTACTTGCTAATTCATAACATAATTAGTTTCACGAATGCACCTTTTTTTAGTAAGAAAGGCCACTAAAAGCAATGCTGATAATTTAAAATTGATTATAAACTATTTTATTTTCTAGGGTGCACAAACTAGCTTAGGATTTAGAGCCTCGGAATAGGATTTTGTGAGTAAACTTCTCCAAGGATAGTAAATCAACATATGTGTTTGAATAAGGGAGTGGTGAAATACAATGTATAATTAGTGATGTCAGGAGGCTCTTCTTACACTAAAGTTAAGCACGAGGTCACGTGAGGTTGGTTGATGGGATATCCCTCCAATACCTTCTTAGCATCAGATATATTTTTGGAGATCTATTCGTATATGGGGATATTTCTAGTACCTTTACCACTATGAGAGGCGGTGTTTTCGAGGTTTCGAGATTTGTTACCCTGGCCATATGGTAGACCTAACTTACAACTATTCACCTCCACATTGGTTATACCATGGTTTCTTAGTTGGTTGACATAGGTACCACATAGGTTACTTGCAGGGGCTATTCTGCAAGTATGTTGGGTTAGATAAGGGCCAGACAACACAAAACCTTTATGGAGGATTACCTCTTTGGGGGGATTTGAACGACATGTTGTTAAGCCCACAAGGGCCCTTATAACTAATTCTAATACCTTTGATATTTTGCAGGGAGTCTCAGGGCCCTCTTGGACGAGGCATACCTACTTTAGGGTGGGAGGCCCCTTTCAACCAATTTATCTTGTTTGTGTGCATATTGGATTTTTTTTTTTTTTTGGTGTGATCTTTGATCATTAATTGACCTTAGGATTTTGTATTGCGTCGTGAGTTTTCATGGATAGTGGAGTCCCTTTGACTCTCTCATTTAGCGCTACCTCCCCCATGACATTCACTCATTTCATGGGGATGAATCCATCCGTGTTTCATAATGGTATACATAATCATGATACTCATTCAATACCTTGGGTCTCTAATCATGTTCCTCTTAGTATGCCAAATATGCTTTCACCTTTTCCATCCTCTTCCTCTGCTGCTTATATGAATCCTAGTTTTGGATCTAGGGGCATGATGGCTCCTTTTTCTATGTCTTCTTTTGATGGGATTCATATCCCTCAACTAACTCTCATAGTTGGAGGTTGGAATCTCCCTTCTTATGGATCCAATCCTGGCTTCACACTTCCATGAGAAAGTTCTCAAATGGGTAGTTATTCTTCTTATTACACCCCATCCATATATCCTTCATCCGCTATGTCATTTCCTACGAAAACCTTTCCCATGATGAACCTCCATCTATCCTATGTTATTTCATATGGAGGGAGTCAATTTTATGGTATGAGCTACCCCCTTCACAGAACCCCTTCGTTTGGGGGAAATATATATGCTCACCTAAGTAACCCGTGTTGCACCTTTTTCTCTTCGCAAACATATGCTTCGGTGATGATGCCTTTACAAACCTCTATGGATCAATTAGGTGGAGGATATTACCTTTCCAGGAAGGGAAATGGTGTAGACTAGGATCGTTCCTGTCCTAAAATTTCTCAAAACCAGTCTTTCCCAGGACCTTGGTCTCAAATGTCATAACTAACCACCACCACTAGTCCAGTCATTGCAAGTCATACTGGAAATCCATCACCAAACTCTGCTAGTAATGTTGGATATTAGTCGAAAACCTATGCAAGCCATGTGGAATACCAACAACCAACCACTGCAAGTTATGTTGGGGGCACAACTCTAGTTGCCATGATTCATACTAACATCATATCTCCAACTCTTTTCACTTGTGTTGGAGAATCATCACCAACCTCTGTACATCATGTGGGGGATGAACCACCAGCCTTTTCCAGTCATGATGAGAGCATGTCACCAACCATGGTGAGTGTGTTGGCACAGGGGTAGATGTAGGGTTCAACGCTACAAAAACACACCAACAAAACCCTAACTACCGGCCCTTTCGGGAACACCTGTGAAGCAGATGAAGTCTCACCCAAGGTAGAGGAAGGGGTGCTTGTGAGACTCAGGTGTCTAAAACCTTAGTTGGGACACAAATCTATGATTATGATACTTAATAGAGCACTTAGCATCATTAGATCCTCAATATACAATCAATATCTACTTCGCTGATAAAACAGGGCTTCACAACATTCACACTGATCTAATGTAATTAATCACTTAGCACAAATAGATGGATCAGATCTAGTAGAAGAAAGCACTAAGAACATTCATAGAAGTCGGATTTAACATTCATAGCACAAATCATAAGAAGATATATATATCTATATCAAAGCACTTAGCAAAAGAAGTTATAAACACATCAAGACAAGCAAAAAGAAGAACAACACAGTGTTTACGTGGTTCACCCCAACCCTGGGGCTATGTCCACCAAATCTTCTTCTTTATTGTCTTTAGTCAATTGGTTACAATCACAGAGCCTCAAAACCCTACTTTGCCTAGGACAGGATATTTGTGCACATTTCTAGATCCTACTTCCTTGCGTTACAACACAAAGCATTCCAACCTATTACAATACCTTGCACCTAGCTCTGCAAGTCTCTCATAGTATGCACAGATCATATACACACCATACTTGCATGTAGCACTTTGATATCTTGCATACACCACATAGATACACCACCACTTTTATATATCCTAAGCATCTATTTATATATTACAAAATAGGGCTAAACATGGGTAAACCCATGGGCTGACATCCCAATCCCGTTACATAATCCCAAAAACCCAAAAGGACCCAAAAAGGGGTCGAGATCCTATGATATCCACTTTGTCTTGTACTCCTCCTTCGACAGGCTATAAAATTCCAAAATAGGTCAACATGACCAAGAATCTCCCAAATCTTGGTCAAGGGACAACAAGCCCCCAACACTCACCTGTGACTCATCTCGAGTCACTCTGGTCTGACTAGTTTTGCCTTGAACACCTTGAGCTTGGTTCAAGTTGCTTCGACCTGTTGTTGTGCTATGGCCTCTTGCTTGGTGAACTCCTGGATTAATATGTCATTCAATGGCCCTTCTAGGCATTGTTTTTCTGCATTAACAACCTTCTCTAACTCTACTCCTCGGCTTTCGACCTCTGATAAAAATTGATAGGCCTTGTCTTCACAGGTTGGAGCCATTGAGTTACTTCCATAACTTTTCTTTGAATCGTATGGATCTTCTATTGGACGGTGTGCTGCTCTTGAGACCGCTTCATTATTTCTATAGTTGATAGGGCCTTCAGCTGTGCTTGTAGTATCTCTGTGTGCTACTTTTCTTCCTAAAGCTGTGACTCCAGTTCCTGCAATTCTGGATTCTCAAGAACATCTGTAGAACCGTTATTGATGAGGGAGCCTCAACATGCATCATTTTTGTTTCTTGTTGGAAATCCATTGGCTCTCCCCCCCTCATTGAATCACAAAATACACTGGAGGCTTTCAACGGTTCTTGTTTTAAACCCTATGGTGTTCTTCCCTCATTGTTTATTACATTGCAAGGAAAATCAGTCAACGTAGAGGTCGAGGTATTTGATGTACCTCTTGAATATAACCTCTTACTTGGCCATAGCTATATTGATTCCGTGCGTGTCATCATGTCAAACCTTTTCCATGTGTTACGTTTCCCACATCAAGGAAAATTCATTATGGTTGACCAACTGGCCTTTTTCAACTTTGATTCCCATACTAGCAACATGCCATTTATCTCGAATTCACCTCCCGGGTACAAGAATGTCGATGTGGGTCTCTTGAAAGATTCCACTTTAATGGGTACCTTACCAATACCACCACCTAATGTTCCACTTCTTTCTTTTGCCTCAATCAACATGATTTCCACCTTCGTCCATGAAACCCCCACATATTATGACCTATGGATAGTACTCAGTACTGGTGATTATATTCATTGTGGCAAACAAATTCCTTTAAGTCTGGTTGAATCCGCTTATCAAGCCATTCAATCAACAACCCCTTCTACTCCCTCTCTTGGTGATTCATCTCCCATTCTGTTTCACATCATATTTCCTATGTATAAGATGATCATGTCGGTTATGTCCATGGAAGATACCCCATGGGATGATGGAAATTATTGTTCCATTATCTTCCTAGAGAAGCACACCATCAAGAGTTACCAATGGATTTCGACTCCGTCAAACATTGTTGTCACTTCCTCTGTTCCCAAGTCAACACACGATGTGATTTATGAAGGGATCCCAAGTAACATTTCACCCACCGTTCCACTTGAAATATCCATTAAACTTGGATTCGTCGAAAATGTTCACATCGAGTTGCATGTTCTGATGATGAAGTCGTCACTTATAAAGCTATTTTCAAGAATTCCATGAAGTTTTCGCTTGTACCTACGAAGAGAAGTTAGTTATTGATCCCGATATCATTTTACATGAAACTAAGACCTACCCAGACACTAAACCCATTCGGTAGAGACTTCTCCCAGTCCACCCTTGTAAATTTGCCACTATCAAGCTCGAAGTCGAAAAACTTCTTAAACCCATCTTTATCTATCCTGTCGCTTTAACCGATTGGGTATCCAATCTAGTTCTAGTAAATAAAAAACAAGGCATGATCTGTGTATGTGTCTATTATAGGGTGTTACAGGGAAATCCCCCCACGGACAGGTGAATCCCCTCTTGGACTCTAGACTCTTAAGACCAAGACATAAAGGTGCTAATGTTGGTCACTGACATCCCTTTACACCTAGCTAAACTAATGTATAGAGAAGAGGAAGAAGATGTACCATTTTCAATGTTTGTCCTCACTTAGTCTGAGTTGAGCTCTGATCTCTAATCTCTTCACAAGTCTTGCAATCCAATCAAAGGAAAAACATGCTTCCTATTCTACTATGACTAGCTTCAAACCAGATCTATCTATTAAAGACAAGTTCATGTATATAAACATCATATTGAAGGAAACAGGCCAAGCACGTATATATTAATGAAAACAAAGCAAAGTACTTACAATCATATATGTAGAAGCAACAGCTTCACCAAGCTCTCTTTGTCCAAACCCTTTGCTCAAATGATCCACAAGCAAAATGACTATGCTTCACTGATTATGTTCTTTATGATATCATAAGTTTGATGCCTTCAATGTCCCCCCTTTTCACCATGAAGAGGCCTCCTTATATAGGCTTGGATAGGCCTAACCACCTTAGAGAGTCTTGGGATAGGTTGAGGATCTCTCTCCATTAGTTGTGGATCCTCCCTAAGATCCAGCCTTGACCTCAGATTCAAATCCAACTAACTCTAGAGATGAGGGGGATTTTCCCTGATTTTCCTCAACAGCCCAAGATTTCCTCAAACAGCCCAATGCTCCCTCAAAATGGGGCACAGAGTCTTGAAATGCCACCCCAAAGGAGGGCAAGGAGTGTTGGCACTCCTTGACAATGGGTAGGGGAGAGTTGGCCTTCAAAAATGACTTTTGAGTGGTTTTTTCCATGGTAAAAGATCTGTACTCTTTGTCATGTGATTTCTCCTTCTTAAACCAGTCTTTGAGGGTGTCTTTGAAGTGTCCTTGTGATGTTGTTCGAGACATGACATATGCAAGATGACTGTATGATGTATGCGACACTTGTAACACTTGTAATGACGAAAATAA
The DNA here is from genome assembly GCA_032191745.1 of Picea mariana. Classification (NCBI taxonomy): domain Eukaryota; kingdom Viridiplantae; phylum Streptophyta; class Pinopsida; order Pinales; family Pinaceae; genus Picea; species Picea mariana. Next base: position 66,996 of record JASDQU010372588.1, read on the forward strand.
GTCATCATTGAAATCAGTAATTTTGATGTGTAACAGATTGCCCTCCAAAGTGAAAAGTTAGAAGACATGATGACTAAAGTACTTTGTATATTTTTTCGAGCAAGGGTATGGAATCGAAGAACCTGGTAGAAGTTGCATACAATGATCAGAAAAATGTTATGATATGTTTCAAACACAAGGAAGGCATACCTATGCTTGGGTGATAAAGACTTGCAAGGTATGGCTGCCATAAAATACACTATGGATCCATAATTGTATTAACAAAAAGGTATATCCACCCAATATACAATGTGGATCTATACTTCCATGATATGAACTAATCGTAGCCATGAAAAATATATAGTGTATATATGAGACAACAAGACATAGCCATGGACCAATACAAAGTGGATCTATGTGATAGTATATGTGTCAATGTTCAAGACAAACTCTATCACAACCTGAGTAAAGTACATACCAAAGTGATCACTCAACCCAGGGTCTTCTTACCGATCCCAATGTGGTATGAGTCTAACCATGTGAATATATGTCCTGATGTTGAACATGGAAGAAACCACTTGATTACCAGTCAATGAGGTAAACTATTAACAAGTGTGAGGGAAATATGTTGGATCATGTTGTCATTGATGCCAATGGTTTGACTATTTGGGATATTTTTGGATCATGTTTCATTGATGCAAATGGTTTGATTGATTGATGATTGTCCTTGATGATAATGATAGATGTCAAAGTGGAAACCAATTGATAAATATGGATCATTGATATGATGCATAGATATGGATCAATGAGTTGTCATCGATACATGATGATACATAGTTTGTTAGATGAAAAGATGATTGATTATTGTCTTATAATAATTGATAAGGTGCACAAATGGATTAAATCCAAAGTCCCCTTATGTTGAAATCCCTCATGGGAAGACGCTTTGCATATTGAGTTATCCTAGAAGAATGATTGGAGGACCCATGCTTGTATGTGAAATAATGAAATGAAGATCAATGAATTTTTTGGCGAAACTATCCTAGATGGATAGTGTTTGTCATGCCATTTCTTGTGGTATGTGGAATGTCACATAACTCCTCACAGTTTGAGAGTTATGGCTTTATGAAGTTGGAGGACCCCCATATGAAGACTTGAAGCCCCCAAGGTCAAAGAAGACAAAGTGCTCTAAAAGAAGAAATCATTATTTAAATGATAAATAAGTGACAAAATCAAGAAGGAATATTTAAATGATAAAATATTAAATAATTTTCTATTTATGGAACGTGGTTAACCCTAAAATAAGGAAAATGGGTTAAGCGACCTAGAGGATGAAAGCATAAATAAGATAGCTATGGTCTCTTGTAGATTATCCTTTTTGTGGATCAACGGAGAGATTCTTGTGAATATCTTTTGGAGTATTGGTGGAAATATTCATGGGAGAGCATATTATTGGTGTGTATCTCTTGAGCATGATTGGATATATATTCTGAGGAAGAGAGCGAGAGGAGGATCTCATGGACGTATCAAAGTTTTGGCAATGTTGGATATCTTGATGGAAAAATTCTCATATTCACGGAAAACCCTATTTTCTGATGCATTCACGGGTTGTCTGTGTATAGGGTGTGTATACATTAAGGTATACATAGGTTGGTTATGTATAGGGTGAGTATGTACACGGGTTGTATGAAGATAGGGAGCATATGGTGAATAAAATCATGGAGATTTGTGTTTGAGGTGGTGCCAAGCTCTTGGATGACGAGGTAGGTTCCAGATATGCATTCTATGGGCTCATATCTATCACTGAGACATTGGTATGGTTACATTATTGTCTTGATAGATACTATTGTTTGATGTGTTGTGAATTCTTAGGGAATTCTTTCTATGGCTTCTATGATGTGGTTCAGTTTGGTTGATTTGGTTAATGGAGTGAGCAGTACTCTTTTGATTCAGTGGTGACATGATTGCTATGGTATACTAGTTGTTTATACTTGATTGAGATAACATTCATATTGATTTGTTGTGGAGCATGAACAAGCTATTGGAGATCTTGGATGTGTTGTGACTGGTTGGTGGTCAGATTGGACAGTCGGAGACAAAAGAGAATGATTTATTGGTTGTATATGATTTGAGTTGATCTTGAAGGATAAACCCTAACTGCTCAGAAGGTATATGCAGGCTGTTGTATACACAGGCCGCGTGCATACGTGGGTTGTAGTGAGCCAGGGAGAGTGCACACACTGGCTGCACTACTGACAGGTCGCATACCTATTGACAGATTGATATCTATTGAGGATTGTTGCCTCATCTTAGTTGGTGCTGAGGGTGTAAGCTGAGCCTTGCATTATAGAGCTGGTGCTCTTGTATAGTTGAACTCTATTCAGTTGTTGTTGATAAATTCTGTATTGTTATCCATAATAAAAATAAAAATTGTACATACATCTTGTGTTCTTTGTGTTCCTTGTAGTGATGACTTAATGACGATATATTGCTAATATATGTTGCTGATATATGTTCTCATCTAACTAGTTATAAATGATAACAATGGGTAATGAATAAATGTTGAATGTTAACTAAGGAGTATTTGTAAAGAGGGAAGGTTTGGAAAAAGAGCCCCACACTCATTCACCCCCCCTCTAAGTGTGGTAGGTGTGTCCAACAATTGGCATCAGAGCGGGTCTTCATTACAAGCCTTAACAAGCTTGAAGGAGATCCATAGACACACAAATGGATGATGAAGTTCCAATCCTTGATGGGGAAAACTATTCCACTTGGAGAATAGAAATGAGAGTGTATTTTAAGACAATAGGAGCAGTTATTTGGAAGGAAACCATTGGTGGATCAGTTCCTTTGAAGAACAAGCAAAAGTTTGCAGCTCAAAGGGAAGGAAAGAAGAATGATGCATTGGCTCTCACGACCATTCTTAGTGGACACTCAATCTCTATAAAAGAGAGCATGGGACAATGCACTTCCACCAAGGATCTATGGCTAAAGCTAGAGGAGACATATCAAAGCAAGAAGGAGAAGGAAGAAATTGAAGACCACTCCATCAAGATCATCAAAGGTAAAGAATCATAAAAAACTCTTGATTTCATTATTTCTAAATGTGATTTTGAAAAAATTTCAAGTGAAGATAAAGAATCAAGTGATGATAGCACAAAGGAAGATCTTGAAGACATTTCAAATGAAGTCAAAGAATTATGTGTTGATGTTAGAAAAAAGGAAGATCACGAAGATATTTCAAATAAAGGTAAAGAACTCTTAAAAACCCTTGATAGCAATGATGATGATGATGAATTTTTCTCTACAATTGAAGAAGAAGATATAGAAACAGTTTGTGTAAAGTTTGATGGTAATTAACCCATGAAAAGAATAGAAGAAAGCCTAATAAAACTTCAAAAGGAAATTCAAGAAGGTTTATATAGATATAGAAGTGATCATTTTTATACACACTATAACTATCTTTTGGATAACACTAAGAAGTTTCTTAGGAGCATTCAAAGGAACATCTTGAAGTTAAAAGAAATGGTCAAGGAACAAGAAGAGAGCAATAAAAAGGAAGAAGAAATCACAAGGCTAAAGAATGTAAAAGAAGAGATGAATATAGATGATGAGATTAGCAGAAGTTTTGAAACCATTGTTCCTCTCAAGACCCAATTTGAAGAAGCCAAAATAATAGAGGAACTATTGAATATTCAAATAAATAAAAAGGAAGAGTCATCTTGTAAGCTAGAAGATGAAATTGTTAACCTTAGAAAGAAGGTAGAGAAGTCAAACAAATTCTTGAATAGCTCAAGAATCTTGGATGAGATATTGGAAAGTCAAATATCACCATGTGATAAATCAGGTCTTGGATACAAAGGAGAAGATACACATGTTGAAGAAAGTACCTAAAAGAAGCATGAGGTAAGTCCATCAAAGAAGGAAGACAATGTTGAAAATCAACCATCTACACAAGACAAAGAAGATTTCAAAAGAACAAAGCAAGGAAGACATCAAGAAGCTACTTTTGGGACACCAAAGCAAAGGCATGAAAGTATTTTTCATGGGAATTGTTATTCATGTAATGGATATGGTCACAAAGCTTTTGAATGTAGATCTTATGAAAGGAGATATAATGGAAGATTCTATAACACCACAAGGTGTTGGAGATGTGATCACTTAGGACATATTTTTGTTCACTATAACAACATGAGATGTTATAGCTATAGTAGATTTGGCCACAAATCCCAGGAGTGTTGGAACACAAGAAGAAATTCCATGATGAGGACTTCACATAGCATGGCTAGAAGAAGGAATGGAGTAAGAAAGGGAGACATATTTGAAAAGATGGATGCTCAGAGTTCAAGTTCTGAGGAGAAAGGTCATCTATAGAAGTGGGTGAAGAAGACAAAGAAGCCAAATCATAATGATAGACTGAAGAGAAGTTCAAAAGTGTCATCCACTGAGTTATACACGGGTGACATTGGTGGCAGTCACATACATACGTCGGCTAAACTTGCATAGGTCGTGTACACACATGCTCTATTGTGCAGCAGGCCGCTTATATGTGGTAAATCCTTGGGAAAAAGGCAATGCACATGGGTTGCAACTTGATGTGATGGTATAACTCTGTGTTGCAGGTTTTGACATTGTTTATTGCAGATTCTAACACTGTTTGTTGCAGGTTTTCATGGTTCTAAGTTAGATCACAGAAGGTTATGATGTAAAATAAATCTTGGGTGCATGGAACTAACCCATGAGTATGGATTGATGTTGATCAAATGCTCATCTATTGGATTACGTAAAATAATCTGTTGGGGTACATGGATGGTACATAATTGAAGTTTCATTGATATATCTTATGATGTATTATTCGAAGCATATGGTATTGTTGGATGTCATGGTGCATGCATTTTTCATGTGGTTGGACTACATATTGAGACATGTAGTTAGTGAGCTGAGTTGTACATATTTGGAGTCATAGCTTGTTGATGCATGATGATACACTCATAGATGGTATTTGTTTGGCATATTCATAGATGCACAGGTTGGCACATTGGTAGATGCACATGGTTGGCATATTGGTAGATGCACATGTTGGCATGTTGATAGAAGCATATGATTGATACATTTCATGGATGATATTTCTTGGCACATTGCATGATGTTGATGTACATAGGTGTTTTTCATGATGAGCACACATTTTTGGTATAGGATGTACTTGGTTGATATTTTTCTCATGATTCTCTATTTTCATTATTGACATATCTTTTGCTTCATGATTGTTAGTATGGCATGAGTTTTATGCATAAACAAGTCCAAGGATCGTCATATGGTAGCATATTGTTCATCTTGCAAAGAATATAGGGGGAGTCATTCTTCTTCCCATGATTCTAGGAGGAGATATTTACCATATGCATACCTAGAAAAGAGCCCTATATTTGAAGAAAGAAGCATAATTATAGGGGGAGTGATGTTCACAGGGGGAGCAGCCCCAAGAAGAGTTCAAGCAAGGGGAGCAGCCCCAAGAGGAGAATGGCCCTTTGCCATTGATGTCAAAGGGGGAGAATTAATCACATTGATGTGATTGATGTCTATTGATGGGGAGAGATTGATGTGGAGAGATAGTCACATTGACTATTAATGTAGATCCTTCCTTATCTACATGTTGACATCGATAATTGGTAATTGGTGTTGACATCAATGTTGGTATTGCCAACAATGCCAAAGGGGGATATTGTTGGATCATGTTGTCATTGATGACAATGGTTTGATTATTTGGGAGATTGTTTGATAATGTGTCATTGATGCAAATGGTTTGATTGATTGATGTCATTGATTGATGTCAAGTAATTGATTGATTGATGATAGTCCTTGATGAGAATGATAGATGTCAAAGTGGAAACCAATTGATAAATAGGGATCATTGGTATGATTCATAGAGATGGATCAATGAGTTTTCATCGATACATGATGATACATAGTTTGTTTGATGAAAATATGACTCATTATTGTCTTATCATGATTGATAAGGTGCAAAAATGGATGAACTCCAAAGTGGTCCCCTTATGGTGAAATCCCTCACGGGAAGACGCTTTGCGGACTGAGTTATCCTAGAATAACGATTGGAGGACCCATGCTTGTATGTGAAATAATGAAATGAAGATCAATGAAGTTGTTGGTTAAACTATCCTAGATGGATAGTGCTTGTCATGTCATTTCCAATGGTATGTGGAATGTCACATAACTCCTCACGGTTTGAGAGTTATGGCCTTATGAAATTGGAGG
>JASDQU010372589.1:9388-28658 GCA_032191745.1 Picea mariana
AAGTCTGCTGAATTTTGAATGGGACCTAAAATTTCTACTTTCTCCATATGAATTCCAATGAGGTTGGAACCACTCTCAAACATCCTGAAACAATTAATGGTAATGTTAAAAATTTAAGTAAAAATGAAAATGAAAGACATAGATCCCCTTCCATTTTCATCCTTTTACTTTAAGAATTTAATATTACCATTAATTACTAGGGCGGGTAGAATGGAAGGGGTGGGGATCTCTTTAAATAGAATTAGTAAGGCAAAATAACCCTTAGTTGCACACTGAAACACCTCACAGCTGCAACTTGCATGAGAAAACATGAGCCAGGGTCCTTTTCTGAGCAGGACACGTGTCTTATTTTCAAGACACGCATGTCCTGTGAACATGACACGTTCTAAACGAGTATCCGACACGTGTCCTACCATTTGGTGTCGACACGAGGGGGGATTTGGATGTGTCAGGTGACTTAGTTTGTGAACCTGCAGGGTTGATGGTGCAAAAACATTAAAGGCATATTTCCTGGACACCATGTTGTGTGCATGCATTGGAGGACATTAACAAATTGGATTGGATTACTAAGTTAATTCAAGATGAACAAAAATTCTAGACATTTATATTTAACTGTCACCAATCAAGGGCTATTTATTGAATGTTTGCTGAAGGAAGAGTTGCTTAAACTAAGCGAATAGGGTATTTGCTTCATCCTACAATCTTCACAGATAAGAGAGATCCTAACGTATATGCACACTTATAACGATATATATATATATATATATATATATATATATATATATATATATATATATATGCTCCACCACCCATATATGCTTCTATATGGGTGGTGAAGCAAGTTGAACACAGCTCTTCATATGGCATCGATGCTGTCAATCATAATGGTGTATAATATTGAAGAATCTTCTATATGGGTGATGGAGCAAGTTGAACAGAGCTCTTCATATGGCTTCTATGCTGTGAATCATAATGGTATATCATATTGAAGAAGCATATGGGTGGTGGAGCAAGTTGAACACAGCTCTTCATATGGCATCTTGTGCTGTGGATCATAAATGGTGTATTATTGAGAAGCAAGAAAGAGGCTTACTTCCAATGATAGAGAAGGGATTCATGACTGTAGTGAAGATGGCTGTTGGTATAAGAGAGAAACATCCATCATTAGGAGTCAAATCGCCCAATTGTCACCTGGGCAAGGTGAGTTTGCACAGTTGAGGCTTTGCATAATAAGTGTCTGCAGGGATCCGATAGACTAGAGGACACTTCATGGTAGGCGTGCCATATAGATACAAACATTTGCTATACAGTTACTCTCACGAGTCACAACCAATTACCCAGTCTCTAAGAGAAATTGGACCTTATTTATTTTCATTAAGTGGTGAGAAATCAGTTAGGATCAAAGATGGCAGAAAACCTGATTTACATTTATAGTATCCTTCGATTTCTTTATTGAAAAGGCATAGGGCATAAGGAAGCTCCTTACAAGAAATGGGACTTAGAAACAGATGATGTTTAATGTGTGGATGAGGAGATTGAACCAAATGGCCTTGTTGAACTGCATACAATTATAAACCTTATAGATGAGCCCAAGCTTGAGAGTGACGAGTACATGGAGAGCAGTTTGACTGAGGGTTGCGTGGATGACGAAGAGTCTAGCATTGGCATTAATAACTGATGAGCAATTACCATTGTACACATAGTGTTTAATCTCAGTCCGAGTTGTTATCCACTTGCCAAACTGGCCGAGCAGATAGCAAGCCGAGTCAAACCGGCCTTTAACTCCGCTCGGTGATCGGTTTGGTACCAAACCGGTCAAACCGGCAGAGTCCGTGCCTGCTCGGCCTGTTTGAGTCCGGAGTCCCAGCCCATCCATTCCTTGGCCATTCAGCTTCTGACCACAAGTATAGCGACTCAAAGAATGGATCCTTAGTAGTCAAGTTAAGATAGATAAGCCCCTACAAAATAAAATATACTTAGATTCTAAGCACCTGAACAGTGAACATTCATAAAAGAAACGATTGAATTCAAGTTTAGCTAACCAGACTGAACTTCTATAAAGTGTTTATATACAGAGAATCCATGCATATTAGAAATCTGTTGAGTTAAAAAGAAAGTTCAAAATAGCATTGTTTACGAAAACTTTTACGAAAAAGGCTTCTGAAATCCTGAATAAAAACATCTACCTTACATTACTCTATAAAACACCACCCAATTATCTTTAAACACATCAATATAGCAGACAGAAGACGGCCACACAGATAATATGAGTAGATGATCAATTGAAGTACTTAACATTGTTTTAACTTTGTACTTGTATAATAATAAAAGGAACAAGAAATTATGCACAATGTAATGGCATAACTTCCAAAAGTAATGGACCATGTCTTGATTATTCTTAACTCACTTGTACTTTATTTGGGGACATGCAAAGTCAGTCAACAAAAAGGAAGAAGATGAAGGTCAAGTGACCTGGAAAAACATAAATGGAAGTAAGACCTAAGCAAGAAGTGTTAATGAAAAAGTAAAGACAAGTCAAAGAATTTGAGGCAAATTGACTGAAGCCATACTCCTGTTGATAAAATCTGTTGTAAGAATATATCTGCAAACTATATTGAAGGAAGGTAGTAGATTAGTAGCTTGTAGTTGTTGCATGTTTTATGGACTGCAGAGGCCATTTAGAGCCTCACTGAGTATGTATTTTGTTGCTGATATGTATTGCACTCGGTGCCATTTTGATATATACACCCTTACATGGTATATAGATGAGCAAACTTTGCATATTTTGTCTTTAATGGTTTGGAATAATGGTTTGAAAGCTTTAAAATAATTTTTTTCATTAAAATTTAATTATTTAATGTTTTTTTTAGTGAACTGAGTCATTGAAATCAGATCGGTCCGAGTCAATCCGAGTCTGAGTCGATGTTCGAGTTGACAAGTGACCTGGTCCGAATCAATCCGAGTCTGAGTCGATGTCCGAGTTGATAGGTGACCGAGTCGATGTCCGGTTCCGAGTTTAAAAACTATGATTGTACATTGAGTAGTGTATTCTTATTTTTTATGATTTCGTCTTTAGAGTTTTGAATCTTTCTGTAACATTTTGATACTATAACGATTATTTTTATCATGTTGAATTTTGAAGCATTTTTGTCATGAGTCATGGGTCTTATGATATCAATAGTCATGCTATTTTACATTTGAAGTATTACTGTTTTACACTCTCTAATTTAAAAAAAAGGTTTTTTACATACGTATATTTATATGTGTTCACACACCCACACCCTCGCAAATTCATATTTCAGAAACAAAGTACTTGCACCTATACCTGCACCCCAACCCAGAAACTCTGGCAACATAGGCATTAAAGTTATGTTTGATCATGTAATAACTCTCTTATAATTATGTGACTGGTTCTTACTTCACATAATTCATGAGTGTGCAATGTGATGTTTTAGACTATCATTCTGAGTGTGTATACTCTGATGTGAACTACATGGAATTTGTGTTTATGTTCTCACATTTGTTGAAATCACATCAGACCACAAATTAAGCTCTTGTAGTAACAAGTCATGTATTCTAGAGACCACAAGCACACCAGTCTGCAGTGTAAGCGTAATAAGCCCTGACAGAAAATTCATGTCAATATGCTGACGTTAAGCCGAGATCTGATTTTAGGCATCTGAGTCATAGTTTGGAGGTTGTGATACTCGTGGCTACTAGAGCCACATTAATAGATGATCCTTGCAAATTGAATACTGGATTATTTATGATAATAGAACTGCCATCAAAAGTCTGCTGGACTTCAAATCGCATATTAATTTACATTATGATCAGATTAAGCCTGGTGTCAGTTGACTCCAAATTTACTTGAGACCAGAGGAGCATAGCGCCAAAAAAGGGCCCAGTATGGATCACTTGCACATATATAAAATATTTGCAGTTGAATAGACATCAACTCCTATAGCTTCAGTCTTGATGCCATTAAACTTCAATGACCCTAAGATGATCTGGATCATTGAATACATTCTGGTGTGAAACAATTCTAACTTTTGTGAGGTATCCCCTTGTTCGTTTTATTATCAGTAATTTGATTACCATTTCTTGTAATATGTTGAAATTTCCATTCCAGAGAGGAGCTACTAAGACCCTCAGCTGCATCAAATAGATATTTAATCAGCCTGTTATCCTACCTCGATAGTCCATTCATAGCACTAATCATAAAAAGAAAATCCCTTACAATAAACTACCTACTGGTTCTCAAGTTTTACATAATTGAAGGCCCAAATGTGTAATAAATGAGTATCTTATCGTCTTTTATTAATCCTTCCTACTGAGTGTCCTGGATTATCTTTTTGAAGCCAGCCAAACTTCAAAGCAGCACACCCTTTAGATTGAATGCTCTGTGAGGATCTCTGCTACTGCAATTTTAACTATAAGAGAATCCAATGGGCTTTTCTCAAGAATCCCGTGTCTATTTTGTAAGTTTGAGGCACAATTCTTGTTGATCGACTTGGCTTCATTTTCATTATACGATTCCAAGGGAAATCTTTTTTCTAACCTCTTTCATAACATGTAGTATTCCTTAACTTTTTCTTGTGTTGAATCAATTTTCTTTTCATCTCTATTTCTTGTTTTTAATTTCCAGCCCTGGCTCAAATGGCATGAAATTACATTGGCTTCTATAATGGAGCAATATCAACCTTTGTACTTTAGCAATCACATATTGAGTAAAGATTTGTAACTTTGAATGGTGGGTATGCAAATGCCCATTGCCACAGGAAATTTGTATTTTTAGGTTAGTACTTATTCAAATGTCTGGTATGTGGTTAAGAATTTGATTATTCCAGTTTCGTATCCTTTCTGCTGTCAATCTCTTTCTCAAAGAAATATCTACTTTTTGTACAAGGTTTTGCCAGTTTAGTTCACCTTTCTCCTTGGGAGGGCCTCGTGGATTCCATGATATGTTTTTCATACCTGTACAAGGTTTTATTTTCATAAAGTAATTTCATCTAGCTTCATAGTTTTACCTAAAACTAAACCTGTTCCAACTCATAGGAGCATGTAAATGTGTCATTAAAACATGAAGCATTGTAAAGTTTATATGAGGCCATCTTTGTTTGAGTTTAAAGCTATAAAGAAGCTAGTGATTTAATTTGTGAAGAAAAATCTCGAGAGTTTTATTGGTGTAATTTTGTTAAAATCTCAAAATATGTAATATTCATATCCAAATTGTCTGCTACACAATTACATTTTTCCATGTGATCTCTCCAATGGTATGCTTGTCTGCTTTCAAATGTAGATTCCAGATATTCATTGTGTCATTCCTTCATTTATTATTGCTTTTATTGTTTTTACATTAGGTCATCGCTTATTTTCATTGGGCAACATGTTGGATTAGGATGTTGCTTCTCACAGGGGCAACTCATAAGTCAGGATGAATAAATGAAAATTCCTGCAGATTTTGAGCTGTTTTAAATAGAAAAGATTAGATGTTCGAAGATGTCTGCTATGTTATGAAGCTGTACTAATTCAGATCCTGCATGCAGGCCACCGACGACAGTTGCAACTGCAATTGTGCTTTGCCATCGCTTTTTCCTTCGACGATCACATGCTTCACATGACAGATTTGTGAGTTTCACTTTCTGTTTTTCTTTAGCAGGAAAAAATAATTTTTATTAAAAAATTGATYTTACATAGGACTATAAGCCTGTAGCTTCAATCCACCAGATGGTAGAAATTGACAGCAAAACCAGACATACATAGTCCAAACTCCTATTTTCTGACTTTTCCACTGATTACATATTGTTCTCCTCTTGATACACATTCACATTTCAACCATCGATTGGATAATTGGCCAACTAGATTTACTTCCTCATGGCCTCTGCTTCACCACCCCCTCCATTCTTGGCCAGGACCATCAGGGCTTTGTCCCCTGGATGGGAGCCCTTTCTACCATCAGCACAAATTTCTACCTCACAGCCCTCTGCTTATGGATGATTGGCCTTATTTGCATTTATCAGCTTGATCATTTTTACCAACATTTGACTGATTACATATTTTTCTCCTCTTGATACAACACATTATACATATCAACCATCAATTGGATAATTGACCAACTAGATTTACTTCCTCATGGCCTCTGCTTCACCACCCCCTCCATTCTTGGCCAGGACCATCAGGGCTTTATCCCCTGGATGGGAGCCCTTTCTACCTGCATCACAAAATTCTGCCTCATAGCCCTCTGCTTATTGATGATTGACCTTATTTGCAGTTATCAGCTTGATCATTTTTACCAACTTTTGACTTCTTGCGTGTACTGTGTCAAGCAATATGCCAGTGTCCAATTCCTGCTACTGCTTGGAAGTAAATTTTCAGTAACTGCCTTTGAGATTTCACCAATTCACAATGCTCTGCTGCTGTCCTCACCAAATGCCTTAATATTCCTACTACCAATCCTTCTCATGTTAAAGTTCACTTTCTATGCCATTTGGTATCACCATGGCCTCAGCCACCTCCCTCATCTCATTAGCCAGAGCAAATAGATATTTATTGTTTTGGTGCTGTAGAATTTGGGTCAGGTCTTGTTCCTCCTCTTTGACAGGCTTCCCATCATTCGTGAGTCGCAACAACATCCATCTTGTTTTAAATGCTTCTGTAAGGCTATTGTTGTCATACCCACCCTCTCATTCAGCCTCTTTACTTGGCCTCTTTAGTTGTTATACCCACCCTCTCATTCAGCAACTAAACTTTCCATAATTAAACCATTCACGTCAACATAAGATATAGTTTCAGTTGACATGACAACTACCTTTTTGCTGTTCATCTTGAATATCAGTAAATACTAAACATTTATACTCTAAGCTGGTTTAGGTCCTTGACAATTCTCCGATGAGAGAAAATAGGACCTTCTTGGGGTCAAGTCTTACCTCTTGGTTTAGCTGGGAATCAGCTAACCTATTTAAAGTTCAGCTATTGAACTGCTATATCACTTCAGAACAAAGTTACTCAACCCCCTTGCTTCATCGAATAAATCTTTGATCCTCCAGTTGCTTGTAGGTTGACATTCATAATCCACTCAGGTGCTGATTGTAAACTGCGATTTCCTAAAACTCTGTACTTTTCAAGATTTTCTTATAAATAAAGGCACCTAACTAAAGCCACAACTTCTGCCTCATTAACAGCAGCCTGGCCTGAGCCCAAAGAGAAGGATTTCAGTACATTCTCATCATCATGCTCAATAACAACATCCCCAAGGCTGCCAAACCAAACATCAGTACAGCCCAAATCCTAGGCATCGTATCTGCAAGCACTCAGCAGCTGCCTTTGATAGTGAGATTTGTGAGTTGTATTGTAATGCAGAGTTGAACACACTTAATTTCAATGATTAGCTATAAATGAATTTGAGGTTGATATTTTCTTGTTTGTAGAGCTTGGGTATTATCAACTGTGAATTTGCTTTTTGTCTATTTTCATAGGTTTATTTGATTACATAGCCTGCCTGTATGGCAGATTAAGTTTTCTCATGTTTGAAGTGATATGGATATTTGTAGCTTCTTGTTGTAGAATTGGCGGTATAACTGTAAGTTGGCTTATTGTCTTTGTCTTAAGTTTATTCGTTGACAGGAGTGGTACTTGCTTGGTCCTACAATCAAATCGAGTTATTATTCTCGATTACCAGATCTGCTGTTTGGTTCCTTTGTTCCAATTGATAAGATTAAGGAATTCACCATTTCTTTTTTCATTTAGACATCCATGACTATGAAAGAGCACACTTTCTTTTTATATTTCTTTGCTTACGGTTGCTTTAGTATGTGATTTTGGACTAGCTCAATTTATGAACCTGGTGTCAATAGATTATATATACTTCTTGCTGCACAACTTTCAAGGTTAACAACTTCTAAAATATTGTTTGGTTGCAGTTGATTGCAACTGCTTGCATATTTTTAGTTGCAAAGTCAGAAGACACTCCTCGTCCTCTCAACAGTGTGCTGATAGTGTCTTATGAGATTTGCCATAAGCATGATTTGGCAAGTTTCCATTATTCACTTCCAAATGTAAGCTACTTTTCCTTGGGACTCTCTCTCTATATTCTCTTTAGTTTACTTCTGTTTTTGATGATGTGATTATAAGTGAAGGAGCTATGAATGAGGTTGTTTCAAAGAGAGTGCAAAAAAAAAACTCAGTATAATAGATACATTATCTCCTCCTTTCAATTTTGATGGTTTGTCATATGCTCTGCTCTCTACATTTGAAGTTAGTAAACTTAAGCTTCTGCAGGAAGCTTTAATTGTGGAATTTTAAATCCTCTTCCTTCCATGTCTGTAGGACTGGTTTGAACAGTACAAGCAACGAGTTCTTGAGGCTGAAAATTTGGTCTTGACCACTCTGGATTTTGAGCTCACTGTACAACATCCATATCGACCTCTCCTGTCAGTGCTGAACAAGATTGGATTCGCCCAGACAGCATTAGTACATGTGGCCTGGAATTTGATCACTGAAGGGTATGTTCACTCGATGACTAAATTTATTTACTTTTATTGAATCATGAATGCCTATCCTTGTCACTTTTTTTTTTCTCTGCTATATGATTTGAAGTTATAAATAAGAGGGGCTGATATCGTGGCAAAGGTTATTGTTAGCGAAGTCATGCACGGTAACTAGATCCATTTTCATGTAATTTGTGTGTATGCATGGATTATTGATGGCTTTTTGGGGAACATATATATTATATCACCTATAATATATAATATATATATAATATCACCTATATATATATATATATATATATATATATATATATATATATATATATATTATATCACCAATTTTTATAAAATTGAGGTTTCTTCACGGTTACAAATAAGATGGACAGTCAGGGCAATACACAAACGGATTTAGTGGAAGAGTTCAATCAGATGGAATGTTTTTCTGTGGAGAATTCTCCTTTCTTCCCGTCCCGCTCTTAGAAATTTGTGGAAGAAGAAGCCTATCTAAGTAGTTGGAGGGAAAGGATGGTTGGAATACTGATCATAAAGGTCTTACCTCCCTATATGAATGAATATTGGCTACTTTGTCATTAGTTTAGAACTCAAGCACGTGGCTTAGTTATAATGGGGTATGCAAGTAAGTATGCTTTGAGCTAGATAAAGCAACAAGATGTCAGAGGTTTTCTTTTGGGAAATCCACTAATTCAACAAAGTTTTTAAGGAGCGTTCTGTTTCAAGCGTATTAACAGAACTATATATGCAAGTTTAATTTTTCAGAAATCCAATGATGCATTGGTGTACTTAACAATGCCTTTTATATGAAGTGTATGATGGCAGTATCTATCACATTTGGAGAGCTGGAAGATTTTTTAATGATCATGTCGGAAGGTTGGCCTTTATGATACATGCACATATCGAACAATGGAATCGTAAGAGGAAGTAAAATAGGCAAAGACATGAGCAAGATTGACCTTTGTTAGATATATAAATTTGAACAAGGGAAATCTAACATCATGCTGTGTAAGCACTTGGCAAACTCATTTATGCATAACCCGGTATTATATATGATTTGGGAAAACATGGTTTCATCATGTCCATGGTTGAGAATGTGCGTAATAGATTCTAATAGTAAAAGAAGTTGACATGCATTTAGTGGTTGGAGAAAAGTTCTTTATGAATTAAAATGTCATAATATAAATTTTAAATTGAATACAACTGAGGCAATTGCTCAACATATGTTTTGAGTGAAAGTCCAATTGATATGAGAATCATGCCCAGGCAATTACATATGTTATATGTATTAAATATAACATATATGTTATATGTAATACATATAACATTTTGGCTGGCCTTTGGACTAAAGTTCATGGAAGTCCATCTTTGATGTGGAATTTTAAGCATGCGAATATTTTTTTACTATTAGTAAATATGTATATAATATACTTATATATTTCAAGTGTTTATTTCTGATCAAATAAGCATGGCTTGGTTAGTTTCTTTATTTAAAATTTTATGTTGTACCCTTAATTGTTGTATTTTTTCCTTTGTTTCTAAAGTAGGTTCATCTCTGAGTCTTCTGTTGGTTGAATGACACTACAATTGCAGGCTTTTTTCAAGAGTAATCAGATCAAAAGTAGCTATTACTTAGCTGGCGAATTGATATGACATTTTTCTCCAAAAGTTGCATTCGGAGTTGTTCCAATGACGTGCTTATATTGCCATTTGAACATTGCAAAGGAGTTGAGAGGGACTGATATGACCTGTGTTAGCTGAGGTTAATATTTACTTGTACAGCCAGGCTATTTAGTTTCATGAAGAATTCAAGGATTGACTGTTGGCTGATAGACAGTGACGTGGAAGATTATTGCTCATGTGGTTTCCATGTTCCAATATTGTTTTTACATTTTGAACTGAAGGCTCATGTTAGCTTCGGAAGTGAATTATTTCCTCTGCAGTATATGTCCCGGAAACCCCATCACATCACACATTCAACTTTATCATTTTATGATCAGGGTACTTGAAGCCAGTAGAAAGGCCAGGTTGTTTGTTTTTACATTTCTCGATTTTGGTTGGGGAGTGATTGCTGCTTAATATTTTCTGATTTACGCTTTAGTTGGTGTTTTTTCCTACTGCTTGTGTTGCCTTGAGTCTGTCATTTACAACAGCCTTTGATTTTTACACCATCTCTTTTGTAGTTCTTTTAGCATCCCGTTTTATAGGATGCCTTGGACTGGGCAACATTTAGACCGTCTATGTTGGCATTGAAACTGTTTTTTCTACCTTCAATGAACTCCAAAGCGTCCTCTTTGGTATCCCCGATTCAAGAAAGTCATCTGTGGGATTGGCATTGGTGTCAATTTGTTGTTTTCTTGCTCTGGCATTGCTCCTCAGGTAATGTTTTTTTGTTGTTTGCATTTTTTATAGAACTGTAATTTGAAACATCTTTATGTGGACTATTGACATTCTTGATGTGTTTATTTGTTTCTTTACTGTTCCCTGAATTCATGAGAAACTGCTCTTGCATGTTCTCAAGAAACTCTCCAACAGTATTCTGTATTGATGTAATTTCTTCCATTTTCAAGTTATTGAATATCTGATGATGTTTTTAGTATCTTGCTTTGTTATTGATCTTAATACAACCTTTTTTCCTTTTACCATTGTATCTTCTGAAAAGCCTATTCTGGAGCTATCTTTTTGTGGTGGCTATTGTTGCTATTCTGTGTATTTATGCTTTTCTTTCACTCTTGCATGTCTACATGGTAGTATCTTTTATTGATGTAATTTCTTTTATTGACCTAACTTGTCAGGTTACCCTTCTAGCTGTTTTGTTGTGGCATGATCTAAAGATCACATTAGCAATTTTTTTTTATTTGGAAGCAATATTGATGGGGAACCCTCTCAAGTCACACTTGCCTTTTCCCTATGTTTTTATAAGCTGTCCTCTTTGTCAATCTCATATGCAAGTTGCTCTTATCCTATTAAATGACCTGACATATCATCTTTTCTTTTTATTATCTGACATTGTGACAAGGCACCATTCCCTGAAGAATATTGTACGATCTTCCTTTGTTTGGGGTCAGTAGGGATACTCTTCCATTCTACCTTATTTTCGCTCTTGTCTTCTACACTTAACTAAATAATCCTTTTTTCCATTTGTGTCCTAACAAGGCAAACAGTCGAAGCTGGAAATAATTCTTTGTATTGGTACTCCTATAGTGTGCAGTCAAACTAGTGATTTTTTTTATTTGGAATTGATATTGATGGGGAACCCTCTGAAGTCACTCTTGCCTTTTCCCTATCTTTTCATAAGCTGTCCAATTTTTTGATCTCAGATACAAGTTACTCTTATCCTAGTAAATGTCCTGACTCCTGATATGTCATCTTTTCTTTTAACTATCTGACTTTCTAACAAGTCACCCTTGCATGAAGAAGATTGTATGATCTGCCTTGTTTGGGGTCAATACGGTTACTCTTTCATTCTACCTTATTTTTGTGCTAGTCTTCTACACTTAACTGAATAACCCTTTTTTACATTTGTGTCCTCATGATGCCAATACTTGATGTTGGAAAGAATTCTGTGTCAGTATTCTTATAGTGCATTGACCAGACTTAACTGAATAAACCCTTTTTTACATTTGTGTCCTCATGATGCCAATACTTGATGTTGGAAAGAATTCTGTGTCAGTATTCTTATAGTGCATTGACCAGTCATGATTAATAATTTTAAATTTGTGGACTAGAGCCATTAAAAAAARTTTGATTTGGACACGTCTATGGTCTGCACTTTGAAGAGTTCCAAKATACTTGTTTCTATAGGAATTCCTTTCTCGTTTGGCTATTAATACTTGATGTTCGCTCAAGTCCCATTGACCTATCTTTGGTCACTAGTGGACATTTATACATTTTGTTTCCTTCTCTGGGATCATATGTTTAGAACATCTCAGATTCTTGAAATAGTTACAATTCTAGTGTCATCTTAGATTCTTGAAATAGTTATGTTCATAGCACCACTGATGTTTTCAACATGCTTCAAGTATTGGTGGCTTGGAATTGTTTCTACGACTTTAAAACTCCTCACCTCTCCTCTCATATTTCGTGAAATATCTCTTAATTAATCTAGTTCTGTGAAGAGCTATCTCTGCCTCTCCTGTCCTCTCCTCTCATATTTCATGAAATATCTCTTCATTAATCTAGTTCTGTGAAGAGCTATCTCTGCATGTAGAATTCTTTATGCAGAGTGACTCCTAAATATAAACTTAGGTGATAATCACAAATTTGTAAGGGGCTTATTTCTTTGGCCATTCTTGGAGATTCAAGAAAATATTTCTAATTTGTTATGTATACAAAAGCAGACATCATTATCTTGTGGAAAAATTTAATGACAAAATCAGCATTCACTATGTTCTGTCATACACTTAGCAACCTAGAGATAACTGTCATATATGAACTCTGAAAAGCATTAAACTCACATTCAGAAATTGTCATAAGCAGAAATACAGATTGCTAAGCACTTTTGTGCAGCGGAATAAACACAATGAACAACAATCACACATCCATGTAATATTCAGAAATTTAGGCAACCAGCCAGGGAAAACCCCAATGTGGGGAAACCCAAAGAGAGAGAGAGAGAGAGAGATTTTATTAGCTTCAGGAAAGATATATCAGCAGCAACATACAATTTCCAGCAAGGAAAAACTCACTTACAGCACCCAAAACAGTACCCAACTTTCTGCCTAGAGAATCGTGCCAATACTGTACTGCTGTACGGCCTCCCTTGACTGTACAACACCTTGAAATTCGTGCCCACAATCAGTTGTATGGACAGAACTGTATGGCCCCTTCTGCAGCAAGAAACACTTCAATTAGCCTTGAAATTCATGCCCACTAACAGCCTCGAAAACCATGCCCTCTTCCTTGCTGTACGGACTGTACGGATCCATACAGTATGGCCTCCAATAGCAGCAAATAACTCAGCAACTTCACACAGAAAATCACCTTGGGAAATTTGCCCAATCTCCCTTGGGAAATGCACCCAGCTTGCTGTCCTTTCCTCTCCTCAAAACTCTCTCGGAAATCTCTCAATCTCTTCTTCTCATTGTCTTGCACATTACCCAATGCATTCTCTTATAATTCGAAAGTGACCTTTCACCTTCCAAGTGTCTTTTCACCTTCCCCATCCCTGAATCCAAAGGCCAAGATCTAATCTTGCCTTTACATGATCAAGGGACATGATTCATTCCCTCCAAAATAAATCACTTAAAATATTAAAGTACAAATTCACTTTATAACATAAGTGTACTTTATGAAATAAAGTCACTTTAATATTAGACGGTACACTTAATACAAAGTCACTTTAATATTAGACGGTACACTTAATACAAAGTCACTTTAATAAATGAACCACTTTATTACAACTTTATAAAAACCCATTACAAAGTCAAGTGCCTAGTAGTGTAAATGTAAGGTTACTTCCGGATGCAAGACAAAACATGCGGAGAGCCTCCCGAGCTATAAAAGCGAACACTCCCTCTTAGCGAGGGATGTACTCACTGCCATCACCATCATCCAGTCCCATCACACTGTTTGCAGTAGGCGCTCCTTTGAACCTGGAGCGATCCCCAATACTTGCACAAAACTTGAACCAGAAGACATCCTCCTGACAGCTACTCTGAACCCTGAGCTCCTCGGAGAGTCCATCCTCTCACTCTGAGCTACTGTTCTCTCACGTCGGCTGAGCCTCCTGCCATTGCTCTGAAGAGACTCCCTCTCTTCCCTCGGAATGCAAGACTGAATCCTTGGTACCATAGTAGTCTTAGGAGCCTCCTGTTCTTTATCCAACGCTGAGTCATAACTTGAAGGTTGTTCTCGCAACATGTACAACCTATCCATCTGATCACCAATCAGCTGTGGTTCAATCAGATCCACTCCCTCCCTATAGATAAAGACATGTCCCCTCTTGAACAATGTACAATATCCAACATCCTCCAAGGCTGAGATCGATAGCAGGTTAACCATCAACCTCGGAACAAATAGAACTCCATCAACCTCCAGGAGTCCTATATACTAGAGTTGGAATCTAACCCTTCCAACTCCATGTACAGCTCGTGCCATACCTCCTTCACTCCACCAATCGGTCAGGAACTGTCTCTGTGATAATAAGGAATACACGCTAGATTCCTGTCATGTGATAAGAGGCTCCACTGTCAACAATCCACTTGTTATCACCCCCAAATCCACCATTACCGACACTGGATACTAGAGTGACCAAAGAAAAGTCCATATCAAACTTGGATAAAAAGTCCTCCATAGCTGCTATAGCAGTTGTATTAGGCCCCTCCTGTTCCTTCCTTCCTCTTCTTCTTCTTCTCAGGACACTGAGAAGCAAGGTGCCCCAATTGTTTACAACAGTAACATCTGACTTTACTCAAGTCTCTTGGAATTTTCTTTTCTTCTTCCCCTTACCCTTTGCAGCAAGAGAAATATTCTCTTCATCAACCCCATCTCCCTTCTGTCAACTGCTCTAAGATCCTTCCCGGATCTCCTCCTGAGTGAAATCGTCCCACAGTCTGCTCCAATTTGGAAGATGCTCACGACCCACCACACACTTCACAAAGACTTCCCATTCCTTGGTGAAGCCTTTCAAGGCTATCCTCACCAACTCTGAATCTGAAATGACCTTCCCAACTGCAACCAACTCATCTTTCACTTGAGCTACCCAGGTAAGATAAGAAGCCACACTCTCATCCTTACCCATCTTAGTATCATGCAATTTATCCTTGAAGGCCATCTTCCGGTTTTCATTCTTTGCTTCGTACAAGTTTTTCAGTGCATCCCATATCTCTTTGGCTGTCTTCTTCTCAGCCAAGTGTGGGATAAGGTGCTCTTTCACCTCATCCAGAATAAGCCTTTGAGCTTTGGCCTCCTTTACCTCATGTAAATCCAAAGCTATAGGGTCGGTTGTGGGAGCAACAACTATGGTGCTGACAAAGCTCCAAATTTTGTTCTCCCTGAGAATATAGTTGACATCCTGACTTTCCATTGCAAATAGTTGGGAATCCCATCCAATCGGTCCTCATACCTGTGATGCAAACAACCATCTCCCTGTCAACTGTTCAATGGAAAACAAACAATCAAGTTTTCCGCCTTCAAATCTTGCCCAAAAATAACACACTGCTCACTGTAACTCAGAGCCTATGCTCTGATACCATGTAGAAATTTAATGACAAAATCAGCATTCACTATGTCATACACTTAGCAACTTAGAGATAACTGTTATCTATGAACTCTGAAATGCATTAAACCCACATTCAGAAATTGTCATAAGCAGAAATAAACATTGCTAATCACTTTTGCAGTGGAATAAACACAATGAACAACAATCACATATCCATGTAATACTCAGAAATTTAGGCAACTAGCCACGGAAAACCCCAATGTGGGGAAACCCAAAAAGAGAGATTTTAGTAGCTTTAGGAAAGTTATATCAGCAGCAACATACAATTTCCAGCAAGGAAAAACTCACTTACAACACCCAAAACAGTCCCCAACTTTCTGCCTAGAGAATCGTGCCAAAACCGTATTGCTGTACGACCTCCCTTGACTGTACAGCACCTCAAAATTTGTGCCCACAGTCAGCTGTATGGATAGAACTGTACGGCCCATTCTGCAGTAAGAAACACTTCAATTAGCCTCGATATTTGTGCCCACTAACAGCTTCGAAAACCATGCCCTCTTGCTGTACAGACTGTACGGATCCATACAGTAAGGCTTCCAACAACAACAAATAACTCAGCAACTTCACACAGAAAATCACCTTGGAAAATTTGCCCAATCTCCCTTGGGAAATGGTGCTGGTGCGCCCAACTTGCTGTCCTTTCCTCTCCTTCTCAAAGCTCTCTCGAAAATCTCTTAATCTCTTTTTCTCATTGTCTTGCACACTACCCAATGCATTTTCTTATAATTCGAAAGTGACCTTTCACCTTCCAAGTGTCTTTTCACCTATGTTACCAAGATTCACCTATGTTACCAAGATTTAGATCCGGATCCGGATCCATCAGATTTTCAAAAAGTCAGGATCCGGATATGGCATGGTACAAACAATATATATATATATATATATATATATATATATATATATATATATATATATATACTCTAGTCTAACCAACCTTTGTTGATACAATTTAAAGATCTTGACATGCAACTACATCTTTATGTGTAGACAAAAGGATAAACGGATCAAATTTTTTATAATTTTTAAAATAACATTTAAATAAAACTTAAAAAATATAAAATTTTGAATATATAACTTATGTTATATGTATATATAATTTTAAATATATGATACCTATATAAAATAAATTAATATATTAATTTTTTAAATATATATAAATTTGTAAAATTATATTTATAGTTTAATATATAGATTATAATATAAATATAAAACCTAAATGATAAATATAAAACTTAAACTAAGTTATCCCTGACTCAAAGCTATTCTCCATTCATCCCCCGACAAATTCTTTAATCATAAAGCTAAATTCATCTAAGCTTATGCTAGTATGCACTCAAATAGAATGGGTCGAATAAAAAGGACAATCGAATCTATTCTAGTGCTCATTCAAATATATATTTTGACAGGCCATTCCTCGTTAACACGCTTGAATCATGCGTCATCATGCCCTATGTGTTCCGGGGTTGAATCCTTGCAGCCAACGATTACCTTGGGGCGCGATGGTCGAATCCTTGTGGCCAGCGATTACCAAGATCCAGGATAATTCCTTCCCCCCTGCTTTGCTCCGTTTATAGTGAGCTTTCTAAGGTGCTTAAATAATAACTGCGTGATCTCCTGAAACAAGGATCGATTAATAAAACCAAACGTTGCCAGATTAACCTACCCGATCCTCCCTAACCCTGCAATAAAATTATTATTTATAAGTTATTTTATAACAGTAAATTTGTAATATTTTTTAGCTCCATTGCGATCCTCTTTGACGTTCTCGCTCTTCGAAATTAACACATCAATCCTCCCCCATTAACACTTGCAGGCTACAATACATTAAGATATGACTGATTTCGAATTTCAAGACTAGATATAGGCGAACCCATGACTTACAGTCGAGCTGCGAGTAAGCACAGACCGAAATTCGGCTAATACGAAATGGTGGGCAGTACTATTTATTTTCATAATTAAAAAAAAACCTAAAATCGTTGGATGCGCGGATGAATCTTGGGATGCGTTTCACAATGGAGGGATCCGTTTCCATTAGTGCAGGAAACGTTTATAGAACAGATCCTGGGCGGATCCGAATCTGGATCCGGATCCGGATCCGATCTGGGGATCCGCGGATCCATCCCCAGGGTCGACGGATCCGGTAACATAGCTTTTCACCTTCCCCATCCATGAATCCAAAGGCCAAGATCTAATTTTACCTTTACATGATCAAAGGATCAAAGGACATGATTCATTTCCTCTAAAATAAATCACTTAAAATATTAAAGTACAAATTCACTTTATAAGTTATAACATAAGTGCACTTTCTGAAATAAAGTCACTTCACTTTAATATTAGAAGGTACACTTAATAAAAAATCACTCTAATAAAAGTCTTCTAGTAGTGTAAATGTAAGGTTACTTCCGCATGCAAAACAAAACATGCGGAGTACCTCCCGAGCTATAAAAGCTAACATCTTGCAATGTCAAGCTACATGACAGAAGCTGGTATAGTACTTTCTATGGAGAATTTCATGCTATATAACAGAATCTGGTAACATACATTCTCGGGGGATTTTGTTACTAGCATGAAGATCATGCAACTGATAGACAGCTTCCTCTTCTTGAACTCATCAACACTCTGGATGTATGTGGAAAGTTTGAGTAGATATTGTGAAGGAAAGAAGCATCAGAAGATGGACTAATTGTAAGAGTTTGGTTGTTGTTTATTGAGATCAATTATATTACGTTTAGCTGATAATGGTGCTGATTTGTGTGGATCTGGTGGTTATCTCAGGTGACTTAGTAGTCATAAGCAAGCAAATTCACCTGAAACTTTCATTTATGGGTAGTCTTTGGGAGGTCGGATATGTGTGTAATGTGGGTTTGACATCTTTGAAACCAAAAGATTTATCAAATTCTACAGCTGCATTGGTCAATGCTCAGACAAATTAGAAGGTAATTAATTGGTTTTCCCAACTTTCACCGCCCTTTACTGCCTAAAATCTGAGTTCTGATTGGTATTCTATGATCATTTCTTCTCAATGTGTAGTCAAGAGGGAACTTTTTTCTTTTCATTTAGTTTCTGAGATTTAGGAGAGAATGACAAACAATAAGGATCTCTAATAGGAAGAATATACTTGATTTCAAGATGGACCTTTCTAGGATTAGAAAAATCCAGATCCATATATGACTGCGGAAGTGCATAATAGCACTGATATTATTTGTAATACCTATAATCTTAAGGTTGCGTGTATAAATGACCAGGAAGCACAAGTTAGCTCTGAAAAGAAAAACAAATTCAATTTCAACCAGAGGATTCAAAGTCTTATTACCAATCAAAATATTGACTATAGTGGAAGGGTAGGAGAAATTTTATGTTCCACCAAGACTTTGGGACGGGGGGACGCGGGTGCGGGGAGACGCACAAGGGGGACGTGTGGAAGTACCCCCCAAATTTTAGGGATTTTTGAGAAATGGGGGACGGGGGGATGTCACATATATAATATTAAAAAAAAAAAAAATTAAAAATAAAAAGAATAATGATAATATGATAAATCTCAACAATAACA
>JASDQU010372589.1:28763-68829 GCA_032191745.1 Picea mariana
CCAAAAGGGGGACTCCTGGACGTCCCCCCTTGAAAAGGGGGACTTCTGGACGTCCCCCCTTTTGGGGAGTCTCGTCCCCCACCTTGGAGAGTCGCGTCCCCCCAAGTCCCCCCGCGTCTCCCCAAAAAGGGGACGTGGGGAAACGACCCCCCTGGAGTCCCCCCGTTCCAGGGACGTGAGGGACGTGTCCCCCACAACCCCCACCCTGGGGGACGCGTCCCCGTGGAACACTGAAATTGAAATGATTTAGTAGACTATTAAGCAAGTACTGTAAATCTGGCACCATTAAACAAGGAAGCATCGGTTGAGTGGTAGCACTTTTGTCATGGTTTTAAAGTCGAAAGTCAAATCTTTTACTAGATCCAATGATGTAACTACTTGTTTACTTACAATGGTTATAAATTTCAAAATGCACATCATGAGAAAGATTGAGACTGGTTCTTCAACTTGATAGTTCTGGACATGGGGCTTGCATTTTTAGTTAGTTTATGACTGTAAGTATGAAATGCATTGAATTGTACAACTGCATTGAGGCAATTTTTTATTTATTTATACTGAACATATTAGATTTTCAATTTGATCTGGATGATTAAGATAGATTAGGGTACAAATTTATTGTTGCTTTTGATAGGGCAACTGTGGGTTACGGCATTAAGTGTTCTGAAACTCTTATTCATGGTATTTATTTTTTGGGCATAGAAGCATTGTTTTTTTCACCATGCGATTGTTTTTACTCTCCTTTTAAATTCTCCCAGGTCTTTGGGCATATGGATCTACATTGATCTTTTATTAATTGGTCGTCTTCATATTCTGGTAACTGGTTAATAATTAGCTGCTCAGCCATTAGTGCTATTGTGGGATGGGTTTTTGGGCTTAGGTTTTCTGAAGAGTCCCTAAGAAGCAACATTGGGCTTAATAGATGATGCATCCAGATTCTAGACAGTAGTGGGGATCGAAGATTGGCCTCCAAGAATTTGTGTAGTTCAATCTCATAGTTATTCCTCTTTTCAATTGATACTGTCTCCTGTCAATAGCCAGACTCTAGTTAGTTCCCCATCTCTTTGATTGCGATCTTTTGCTTCATTCTAGTTTTCTCATGCATATCTGTGGTCGAACTGTGGCAACTGTCCTTTTTTGGTTTCTCAAGGAACATGTTATAAAGGTTGGTTATGTCTATGCCCCTCGGAGAGCCATATTCTTGTATCTATTTTATTTTTCCCAGGAAAACCTTACAGGATCCCCCTACTACCATAGAATTTCCAGATGGTGGGTGGATTAAGCATTGGTGCTAATTACAGTGCATGACCTGGCAGGGATCATCGAGTGAGGCCCATGGCAACAGAGGCTGTTGCAAGACTTTAGTTTTTATATGCATATCAACA
Organism: Picea mariana; assembly: GCA_032191745.1. Classification (NCBI taxonomy): domain Eukaryota; kingdom Viridiplantae; phylum Streptophyta; class Pinopsida; order Pinales; family Pinaceae; genus Picea; species Picea mariana. The sequence goes on from JASDQU010372589.1 coordinate 30,146, forward strand.
AAGTGTAGAGCTTCAAGTCAGAAAAGTTTGCCTGCAAATTGATGCGATTCAGAATTCTCAGTCACAAAAATTTGCATCTACGCAATTTTAATGAAATGGAAACACTTCATTGACATTGATAAAAAACAATTTAGATGGCTCAATTTAGTAGAATGGGTTTTGTAAAAATAGATAACCGAGTCCTATTGAAAATTAACTTTTAAAACTGCCAACTAGTGATACATTTATTACTGAGTCTGCCACATGCGTTAGACACCCAGTGACACGTTTCTAATTGAATTTGCCATGCGTTTTCTAATTAATACCAAGTAACATGTAACATCTAGCTAGACTGGAAAAATAGATAACTGGGTCCTACTGAAAATTATGGGTTTGTAAAAATATATTACCGAGTCCTACTAAAAATTATGGTTTTGTAAAAATATATCACCGAGTCCTATTGAAAACTATGGGTTTGTAAAAAATACGACCGAGTCCTATTTAAAATCGACTTTTAAAACTGCTAACTAGTGATACATTTATTACTGAGTCTGCCACATGCGTTAGACACTCAGCGACACGTTTCTAATTGAATTTGCCATATTTGTTTTCTAATTAATACCTAGTGACATGAAACACCTAGCTAGACTGGAAAAATATTTACAACCAGCATATATCCATCTTAACCCTAGATCTATTAAGCACTGAGTGATAAATAACAATCCATGTGCAAACCCCTCAATGCTCGAATAATTGGCGCTAAGGTGGATCTATGCTGATTTATTTTATTTTTTGTTTATATTTATTTGCATTTTTATATTGGATTTGTTTCTGTTTTTTGATTTCAATTTGATATTCGACATCAATTTTTTTCCATTTTAGTTTATGCACGTCACACACATTACACATCTCATCCATACTTGGGCTGTAGAATGCACCTTGCTTATCTCAGTGAAATAATCTTAAGAAATGGGCATTATTTCTGAGATTCCCCATATTGGGTATTTGATTTTGCCATTACCCCAAGCTGATCTCTTATCTCTACAAAAATCTCTTTGCATCTATTTGATCTTGTAACATACCCACTACGGAAATCGAAAATTTCGCCAAATTCTCAAGGATCAGAATCCCCGAAATACCTACGGGGGTCTAGCGTAGGCTAGTTCCTTCCTTGTCCACCTCCATGTGAGCGTGGGTCACGACCACAGGCCGAACAAGTATAGCATCCTTTCGCTCTTCGCGACTTAGCGCTACCAGAGCGTCGAGTCTTTCGACTCTGCAAACTCTGACACAGCGAAACGCCGAACCCCGAAAGGGCTAGCGAGTACAAGTTTCCTGTTTGGGTCTTGTCCTCGTGACCACGTTTCCTGACCACACGCTTAAACCGGCAAAGCCCTTACCGGCCTTTCGCGATTCGGGAAATCGCGATGCATGACTTCTTCCTTTCCCATTCGAATCCCCGAAAACCACAAAGTCTCCCAAGTTTCCCTCCAAAGGGAGATCAATGGCTGTAAGCCTCCCCTGATCCGACGGTTTGGATCCTTTCGGGATTTCGGTGCTCGGGGGTTCGAGATGCAACGATCCCAAAAAATCATGTCATGCAAATCTCCGAATTCTGGTATGGGGATCCGTGTAGGAGATCAACGGTCCTTGATAGTGTGGATCCAACGGTCCACGGGATTTCGGGACTTTCCTTGAACTCTAACCGCTCACCACGCGTCTTCCTTGATGGACGGTCCAGATTCTTTCGGGACTTCTCTTCTCTACTACAGAGTGCATCGAGGTTTCGGGTATCGAAATTTTGCGAATTGCGAAGGCAAGGTTTCTTGCCCCTTTGGTTTCCCGGATACCGAAACGCCGAAACGTCGACCGGCAGCCACGTGTCCCTCCGATGGACGATGGCGACCTTTAACCAAGATAAATGGTCGTGATCTTTTTGGGATGATCAACGGTCACGATCAAATCTCGGCTTTCCTTAATCTCATTCACACCTCACGCCATTTCGGGGTTTCGGTGATCGGGATTTCGCGACTTGCGAAGACAAGGGTTCTTGCCCTTTGGTTTCCCAGGTGCTGAAACGTCGATCGGCAGCCACGTGTCCCTTCGATGGACGGTCCAGGTGCTTCCATGGATCATGGGGTCTATGGTCCTGATTTCTTCATTTCTTGCAAGGGTAAGAAGGGTCATGGCATTAATGCCTGCGTCTCTTCCTCAAATCTAACGGTCATTACAGACCTTGGATCCTCTAAAAGGATCACGTTCGTGCATTGCTTTGCAAAGGCGGAGAGGGGTCGAGGTACTATCGTCCACGTTCCTTCCCCACATCTAACGGTTGTTACCGACCTTGAATCCTCCGAAAGGATTTCGTCCGTTAATTGAGTCTTAACTACACGCTGCCATTTCGGGAGTTCGCAAGTCGGGATTTCGGGACTTGCGAGCATAAGGGGAATATGCCCTTTGGTATTCCGAGTACCGAAATGCCGAAGTGCCGAATAGGCTTCGATCAACAATTAGCCCCCCCTGAGATATGCCTTGGCCAATATGACCACTTCTCATAAGACCATAGTCTTATTCCCTTCGGGACTTATCAATACGAGAGCCCGACCTCTTGTCAACAGGACTCCCGAATTCTCGATTTCCGATTTCCCGAAGTGGGTGATCTCACGACACGTGGCCTTCCTTAATCGGACGGTCCAGGTCTATTTCGGGACTTTCGCCCTTGTTCACGAGGGCTTAACCCTCATGCATCTCATGACAGATCCAACGACTGTCGGGTTTTCTAACTAAGATCTGACGGTTCAGATCGGTCCAACGCTGTGCACTCTCCCACTGCTCCCTGGATGTGGAAAAACCAATGGTCCAGATACTCTCACGGACCTTGGGGATCTACGGCCCCAATTTCTTTGCTACTCATGAAGATAAAGGAAAAAAAAGGGTTAAGGCATGTAACGCCCTCGTTTCTTCCTCCAATCTAACGGTCGTGAATGACCGTAGATCTTCCGACGGGATCTCGTCCGTCGATCGATACTTATCCCTACGCTACTATTTCGGGAATTCAAGAGGATCATTCTTCCTTGTACAGGGTTACTAAGACTTGCGCCTTCAAATCCTTTTCCAGGTTCTTGGTAAGCTGTCCAAGAAGGGTATCTCTGTGGAGAGATCTATTCCGGGTATTCCTGGGGACGAATAAGGACATAGATTTCCCAAAAGCAGACTTGAAGTCCAAATTAATACAATATGCGTATATATGTATATACAAATCTATCTATAACATAAGCCATACGTGGTCCTTCCAGTAAAAGCATACAACTGCCATTTCTGATCAAAACACCACACAGACAGTCTTGTACTGAAACCATTCACAATTTCACAGCTTATGAGCATAAATGTTGGAATATACATTTCAAGATGCAAGAAGTAAAACACTTATCAGAAAAACACTAGAGGTGATGCAACTGCCGAGAGGGGTGCTTGTTTCCACCCAATCGTAGGCTCAGCGACTCCCAACGGATTTACCACTAGCCACCCCCGAGCTGAGACCACGATGGTGTGACACTGCGTCTCGGTTTGCCAGTGACCAAGAACGAGGGTTACTCTCCCTCTTCTCTGCTATCACTCTCTCTATATTTTTCCAGAGTTCCTCTTACTCTTTNTAGCCACCCCCGAGCTGAGACCACGATGGTGTGACACTGCGTCTCGGTTTGCCAGTGACCGAGAACGAGGGTTACTCTCCCTCTTCTCTGCTATCACTCTCTCTATATTTTTCCAGAGTTCCTCTTACTCTTTCCCTTGTGTCCGTCCTCCTCTTCGCGCTTCTCCCTCACGTCTTTTCCTCTTGCGAGGTTGCGTGTGGCGCGATTTCCCTCACACTGGTCAGGCCTGAGACTCCTATGGATGGGTGGTTCACTTCCCCCATCCCTCATTAATTCCTGAGGAGCCATCTACCTACCAGCCTGCGAGACATTTAATTCGGGACAGCGAGTCGCTCTTGGTTCTCCGGGCTAGTGAAGTCCAAATACGGTATTGGTTTTCGGTGGAAGTTAACGCCACCATTCCAGGTGCCTTCCACCACCTTTTTCCAGCCATTGTGGTTTCTTTTTCAGCATATCCCCTCTCAGCAGTCCTGCAATATGTATTCATAATATTATTCACATTCATTGACCTTTTTCACAAGGTCCATTCACATCACACATTCACATTTATGAGTTTGCCACAGTTCTTGGCCAGTATAGTTATTTTTACAAACTGGGGGAAACAGGGTGTTACAGATCTTCAGTGTTGCAACATATGAGTTTAATCTCTTTCTTTGGACTTGTTCTTGGATGAAAATGTAATCGATGCCAATATGCTTTGTCCTTGCATCGAAGACTGGACATTTAGCAAGCTTAATGACACTTCGGTTATCACAAAGTAATGGAGTTGGTTTCTTCTAATGAAGTTACAATTCAGCCAGAATCCTCGACCAAATAGCTTCACATGTTGCTCCAACCACTGCTTTTTTAGTGTAATTAATATTCACAGTCATTCTTTAGTAAATAGGATTTTACTTTACGTAAATAAAAGTACTTTAGTATAACGAATAAATTAATCGAAAGACATTATGTAACTCTTCCCCTCTTCATTTGTATAAATGTAAGAAGACCTATTCAAATTTAAATAAACATATAGTTGATGGTTCGTGCTTCCAACTATATGGTTCTCTCCTTGTTCTTCTCTAGTTTATTTTTCTGATATGGTATCTCAGAGCCAAGGTTAGAGATAAGCAAGGTCGAAAGCAGGTGAAGACCTAGGGACTGGTTTGCCAGTTATGGTTTGAGAGACTGTACTTTCTTTGAAGAGAGATAACATTGAAGCTAATTTAATTTGGAGACTATATGGATTTCTGAAGCAGTGGCCATGTGAATTTGAAGAGTCGTAATTCTATTTTCCTCTTTATTTTTATTGTTGAAGGAGTTGTCTTACAGATTTTTAAAAGCAGCGACTGCACGGAATTTTAAGAGCTACCTTACATATTAATTTGGCTGACCTATGAATTTGAAGAGTTGTCATATGAATTTGGATTAATGACCGTACAATTTTTGAATTTTGATAAGTTGCCATATCGTCGTACAATTTCTAATAGTGTCGTATGCTTTTTTTTAATTTCTTTCTATATTCTTGATAGCATCGTAGGATTTACTCAAATTGTTGTATAGATTTTCGATTTCCTCTAACCATATGGATTTCTTCGAATTTTCTATACTTCGGTACAAATTTGGTTCATTTTCTGTTTAATTGTATGGTTGGTTTAATATCATGGCCATTTTGTCCAATATTATGCTTTAAGGTAGTAAAAAATTTAATGGCCAGAATTTCAGTACATGGACACAACAAACGCTTGCAATTTTTGAGTACAGGTGTTTGGAAAAAATGATTTTGGGAAAAGAAATTTGAAGTCAAACTGACAAAGACATGCCCAAGCAAAATATGATGCGAAAAATAGGGAGGCCATCGTGTTCATTAAACTTTCTGACATGGATGATATGCTTCCTGAAGTTCAGATTAGGGATGATGCATTCACCATTTGGTTGACTCATTGGAATTTGCATGAAACCTTTGATAAAGGTAGGGCCTTTTTCTTGAAGAATATTTTGTTTTCTATTGAGATGGAAGAACATGATTCTCTTTTAGATCATTTATTGAAGATTAAATATATTAGAGATCAGCTAAAGGCTATTGGTAGGAAGGTGGAAGAGGAAGATCTTGTTATCAAAACTCTGAAGAGTCTACCCTCATTTGAATTTTTTTTTGAGATGTTGAATATTTCTTCAAATGATGAGCTAATGTTTCATCAACTTAGCAATAAGCTTTTGTAGAAAGATAGGTGGAGGAAGCAATTTGGAAACAGTAGTGGTCATGATACATCAGAGCTAGTCTTAACATCAAATTTTAAAGGAAAAGACATATGTAGCAAGACTACAAGTGAGCAGAAAGGAAGTTGCATGGAAAATGATTCAGGTAATCTGAAAATTGGAAAGATTTTTAAATGCTTTTATTGTGGAAAGCTTGGTGATAATAGCAAATTTTGTTGAAAAAAAATTGAGGGATGAAAAGCACAAGTCAGGGGTTAATCAAACCAATTAGAAGTAAGCCAATGTGGGTGAGCATAATGAGGAGGATCAGTGTTATGTCTTTATGGCTAGGAATAAGGAGGTCCATGCAAACAAGAATGATTGGTATGTTGATTTTGGTTCTTCTTGTCATTTCACCGACAAAAAAGATTTGTGTCTTGATATTAAACCAGATAAGACAGGTTCAGAAGTGATTTTTGGTGGCGGGGAAGAATATAAAATTGTTGGAAAAGGAAATGTGCAGATAGAAATGCAAGGTAAAAGGTTACTCTTCCTTAATGTATTCTTCGTCCTCAGATTGGATAAGAATCTTCTTTCTATTAGTGAAATTATGAAGCATAATCCCCATCTCATTGTGATTTTTAGCAACAACAGGTGCTATATTGTTAATAAACATAGCAAGAAATTAGTTGGTATGGGTATTGAAGTGCATGGGATATGTTAGAACATGTTTAGTTTTGAGATTTTGAGCTTTAGATTTTGCCTCTTGGAAATAAAATTTTCACCCAAAAAGAAAAAGAAACTTAGAGATTCGCCTTTTAAATTTAAAAGATAAATCCATCGCTTGTTGAAAAGGCTCTTATGATATCCACCGTCGATTAGCTACTCTAATTTTATCAAACGGTCTTAATGATCTCCGAACTGTAGAAGCTGCTTGAGATTTAAAGAAAGTCTCTAACATTCAATTCGGAGCTTCACGCTTAAGGTATTCCAACAAGTCTAAACAATGGAAACCCCGAACGTCGAAGCGTCGAAGTACTTAAGGCTAATTCAAGGTTTAAAACATGATAAAGTAAAACATAAAAGTGAGTAATAGTAGATTAGCTTCTTCGTGAATTTGACCTTCGGGAGATTTATACCCTAATTATACCCAACACTCATGAATGCCGAAGTATTAACGATATGTATGATTGGCTAAAGTTAACAATTTGAATTGCGATTAGCAGTTTTTATTCAGCGAAGAACTTACAGACCTCTCTTGTTACACACAGGCTAATCTTATTTCCTTAAGGATTATGGTGCCACAAAAAGTTGCAGGAAAACTTGAAGGATCAGATTTCAGAATCTAGTGGAACGATAAATCAATTCGGAAGCTGGATAAATTAAGAAAAGGACCAAATATAGCAGGGAAGGGGCTAAATAGACAGAAAAGGGAGCACAAACTTTCTAGAGTGCTAAGTCTCTAAAGTACAGGATCTTCCGCCGCGTGTCCTTTTGATTTCAACGACGGAGATTTACTTTGGAACTCCGGGCTTCGGGAGTTCTCGCTTCACACATCTAGCCTTCTTCCGAAGTGGTTATCCCCGAAGTGAGATCTTCTGCCGCGTGTCCTCTTGATTTCAACGACGAAGATTTACTTCGGAACTTCGGGTCTTCGGGAGTTCTTTACTCAACACTGCTTACCTCCTCCAGAGTACGAAATAGTCGAATACGGGGATTGTCTGACACGTGTCCCCCGCTCAGATCGATGGATAGGAATTGCACGAAATTCGCTATATCTTCTCTACATATGACCAAGAGCTGTGACCTCGGCTTAACCTTTGGGTGCTTATTTCACTTTGCGAGATCTGACGGCTTATCTTTCTCTCGCCTAGATCAATGATCGAGATCAAATGCGGGGTGTGGAGTTGCGCGGAATTTAATTTCGAGAGGCGGTCTCGCAATTTAAACCGCGGTTTTCTCTCGGGGTTACGTGTCATCACCAGATGCATTACGAGGCAAAAAGCGGGTTACCTCAAAACCATTTCTTTGCGCCCCTGCAAAATAGAGAACCCATCACACTTTCGTAACCTCTCACCCCTTGCCACCTGTATCCCACTCTTACTACACGTCACCTCCTGACAAATGCACCACCTTCCCATAACGAGCTTGCGTTGATCTAGCTGTCCAATCGCCATCGCCACAGCTTCAACCACAACTATTTATGCCAGTAAACTCATTGCAGGGGACAGATGACTCGAGACATAGTCAGCAACAAAGACCAACCATGCAGCAGAAGTCAAATACGGATCATCAACATATGACGTCAAATTAAATCCAACTAAATTTTAAAGATTCCTATGATATACGTTCATAACCGAAACGTTTCTTTCAGAGATCATTGTACTCGGTTTCAAACCGAAACAGTTCTTTCAGAGATCATTGTAATTAGTTTCAAACTGAAGGAACTCATTTGGTATAAATATTAGGAGTTTCGAATGTATCAAGGGAGGGGGGCAGCCCGAGAGCCTTTGAGGCTGGGATTGTAATGTAGTCTTTTCAACAATACATTTGACAGAAGCAAAGAGATTCTATATCTCGTTATGTTAAATTCTGTCTTTTTCCCATGTCTTGTTTCTGAAGTTTTCATTACTTCTCTTTCTTCCGCTCCTTTTATTCAACTTGTAATAGTTACAATTCAGTGAGACTTCTGCTGTGACTAATTAAGAGCATTCTTTCAAGTGCAGTTTTTTCTTTGTTCTACTGTGAGTAGAACAAGACTTGCATTTTAATTGTTTTGCCTTATTTACAAGTTATATTTTTTCATAGCTTTTCCTCTATCTCGCTGTGAGTGAGACAAGACCTATGTCCAGATATTTGAAATCATTGTCATTCTTCTACTAAAAGGAAGACCAGATTTATCAGAATTGGATACCTGGCTTTTTCTTTCAGTTTTGTCTATCTCTTATCTTCTATCGACCCTCATGATTTTAAATGGATTTAGTAGATGAGGTCATGCCTCTTTATTTTTGATTTTTAATGGTTGAAAGTAGTGTTACCAACATCGCGATATTATCGCGATGTTGGCAATAATATCGCCAAAATGGGTCTTGGCGATATTATCGCCGAAAATAGCGCGCTATTTACCTCTATCGATAATATCGTGCTATTTACCAAAATAACGCGATATTTTCGTGCTATTTTAGAAAATGTCTCAGGAACGTGGACATGGCCAGAAATAAAGCCCGAATTTGACTTTTTTTTTCTTCTTTTTTATTTCTGTCATTTTGCAAGTGAAGTGTGGGGTTTGGAGAGCAAAGGAGAAAGAGGCAAGTTTTCCTTCAACCAAAGATGAGTAGGGTTGAGTCTAAGAGGCCTATCTTGGAATCGATGCCTGATTGGATACAAGAGGAGGTAGAGGGGGCAGTAGCAGAGGAGGAGGAGGAGGCAGAGGGGGCAGTAGCAGAGGAGGAGTAGGAGGCAGAGGAGGAGGTAGAGGAGGAGGATGTTATAGAGCAAAGTAGGGTTGAGTCTAAGAGGCCTATCTTGGAATCGATGCTTGATTGGATACAGGAGGAGGTAGAGGGGGCAGTAGTAGAGGAGGAGGAGGAGGCAGAGGAGGAGGATGTTACAGAGCAAAGTCAACCACCATCTTCACGGACTCCGACAGAGGGAGTTGTAGTTGGTAGTAGCACCAGTAGAGGACACCAAAGTCTAGCTCATGCTTCTTCTACAGGACGTCAGAGTCCAGTGCTAGTTCAAGGGGCTTCTTCCTCTGGAGGAAAAGCTATCACCTTTTCCCGTAAAAGGAGCAGGGGGAATCATTAGAATTTATTTGATTTCATTGTAGATGACTCATGATGATGAGATACATTTGTCACTTATTATATTTTTGGATGATATTTTGAGGCTTTAGACTCAGGACATGATTCAGTGTTGAGTTGTACATTGTGATGTATTCGAGTTTACTAGACATCTTATACATCTTATATATCAGTTCTCTTTTCAAAATTATGTGGAAATGCATTTATTTGATGTTGTCGATGTTTTAGATATTTAAAAAATTGAAAAAAAATGAATATTTTTGTATTTTTTTTTTGTTCTTACGACATATTCCGATATCTTCCCCAATGTTGCCGATATTTTCGTTTTCGGACCCTAGGCGATATTTTGCCGTTGTTGATGTTGGTAACACTGGTTGAAAGGTTCTTTCAGACCTAGTTCTAGAAGCCTCCAATAACTGATCAATTACCCATCATTATCTTTTTCAAAATGTGCTAAGGCTTGGCTCTATTACAACCTAGAGTCAACTCTTGCAACAACAGGCTATTTCACCTGGTGAGTGCTGATATAGTTTAGGAACATTCTTTAATGGCTAGCAGTGGACAGGATGGATGTTCGCTTTGGCATTAGAGGTATGGTTATCTCAATTTGCATCATCTTTATTTTTTGATTAATAAGAAAATGTTAGATGGTCTCCTAGATATTTTGGAATGTGGCACATGTCTTGCGAGGAAGCAGCATAGTCTCCGTTTTGATGAAGGAAAGGCTTGGAGAGCCAAATTATTTCTTGAATTACTTCATGCAGATAATATGTGAACCAATGAGGACAGTATCATTTTGTGGTGCAAGGTACTTTTTTCTATTTGTAGATGAGTTTTCGAGAAAAATGTGGGTGTATTTCCTAAATAGAAAATCAGATGCCTTTTCTAAGTTCCAAGAATTTAAAGCTATGGTTGAGAAGCAATCAAGGAGAAGTATCTTATTTCTTAGGACAAATAATGGTGGTGAATTTGGTTTTCATAATTTCCATAATTTTTGTAGTCAAGAAAGAATGCATAGAACCAAACCCTACACTCCACAACAAAATGGAGTTGTAGAGAGAAGGAATAGAACTTTTATGGAGATGACCAGGTGCATGTTAAAGAACAAATGTATTCCTCACAAATATTGAGTAGAGGCAGTTCCTACTACTCTATATTTGTTAAATAGATATCCTACAAACTCTGTTCCAATTTTCACTTTAGAGGAGGCTTGTTTTGGAAAGAAGCCTTATGTAAATGATCTCAAGGTTTTTGGTTCAGTTGTTTAAGTATGGATTCCTGATGAGAAGTGTAGTAAGTTGGATTCCAAATGCAAGAAATTAATGTTTACAGGGTATAGTGACCATCATAAAGCTTATAGACTGATTGATATTGAAGCTGCCAAATGCATTTTTAGTTGGGATGTTGTACTCGATGAACATGCCAGTTTGTTTTCGAGTGCTTCAGATCATAAATCAGGTCTGAAATTTCTTGCAGAAGGCTGAGATATTGCTGAAAAACCAGTTTTTAGCATAGCTCAGCTAGACATGAGGTAGGACAAACCTTCGGAAGTAATGTGGCTGCTGAAATTAGTCCAAATCAGCAGCATACTAATGCTGAAATTAGTCTAAATCAGCATGATATTAGTGCTGAATCACAGCTAAAAAGATGCCCAAGTGGTTTTATCAAACATTTGATGATGTTCTCTTGGATGAGATTCTTGAACCTGGGGAGGAAGGATGGTTGTTAGGAAACAAAAGTAAAAAATCTGATTCTTGCAATTATGCTCTACTTGCTAACATCCAACATTCTTTTCCACCTTTTAAAGTTATGAAGAAGCCAAAGGATGCCATGAATGGGAAAAAGGCTAAAGCTATGCAAGTTGAATATAATGCCCTAATGAAAAAATCAGACTTGGGTGTTGGAGGATGTCCTTGCCGATAAAACACCTATTGGTTGTAAGTGGTTTTATGAGTTCAAGTACAAGGCAGATACACTTGACAAGCACAAAGCAAGGTTGGTTGTAAAGGGTTTTTCTCAACAGGAAGAGATCAACATATTTAGGTGTAAGAGTTTGGCAGACTAACACATGTATTTTTGCTTCACAAACTAAGTATGCCAAAGGTATGTTAGAAAAATATAGGATGGCTGATTGTAAAAAATCATCTACACCTATGGAGAAAGTGTTGAAACTTTCAGCCAAAGTTGACTCAAAATCAACAAATGAGTCAATTTTCAGGGAACTAGTGGGAAGTTTGATCTATCTTACAACCACTGTTAATTTTTCTAATCCAGCACCAGGCAGTTAATTCTGAATAAATCACCTATTGAATAAAAGCACAGCTGAGTTATTATCGAATTACAGCGGAAGCATAAATACGGAAACCATACACATTGCACATGAGATTTCTTGGTAAATTACTCCTGGGAAAACCCCAGTACCTGTGTTGATTTTATTAAATAAAATTTTGGTCTCCTGTTCTGGGATAATGGCCCACTTGAGGAATTATACAAAACAGAAAAATTGAAAATAGCCTAGCCTACCTGGCTGCTATCTCCCTTGCTGCCCCTTTGCTCCTTTCCTCAGCCCTGCCTTCCCACTCACACTTGGATGAAAATGCCCTTCTCACCCAATCAATGAGATATCACTCACTCATTCTGTGTGTGTTTCATCCTCTCTCTTAGGCTGCCTTTTATAACGTTGAGCTAACCCTAAATCCAAAACCCTAGATCTCCAAAGTGATCAAGCGCTGAGGTTAGATCTCACCTTTCACTTTAGATCTAATGGCTAGGATTCTTGAGCTTGCTGCCTTGTTAACAAGGCGTTCACTTTAATTATTACTCAATTAAAGTAAATTCCCTAAGTCTTGAGAGGTATTAGTGACGACTTCCACATGCTAGACACCTAGCTAATGTGGAAGTACCTGTCTGATGCTAAATACATCAACAACCACTAAGCTGGATCTTAGTTTTGTAGGCAGCGACATTAATTCGACACATCCTAAAGTAGAACATTGGATGACAACAAAAATGATTTTGAGATATGTTAAAGGTACAATAGATTTTGGAATATTATACGGTGAAAGTGATGCACTTCAGTTAATTAGCTGTACAGATTCTGATTGTGGAAGATCAGTGGATGATTGGAAATGAACAATTGGTTATATATTTAGTCTTGGAACAGGTGCAGATTCATGGGCTAGCAAGAAACAACATGTTATTTCTCTTTCTTACACCGAGGCAGAATACAGGGCTGTAACAAACCAAGCAAACCAAGCCACTGATTCTTTTTGTGACAATCAGGGTGCTCTAAAATTAGTGAAGAATCTAGTTTTTCGTGAGTGAACTAAACACATTGATGTACATTGTCATTCATCAGACAACATGTAGAAGATGATGAGGTTGAACTTCAATATTGTACCACACAAGTGTAGACTGCAGATATTTTGACCTGGCCACTTTGTCTAGATAAGTTTGTTAAATATAGAGGCAAGTTGGTGTATTTTATAGCATGACCATCAAAGGAAGGATGATGTTAGTGTAATTAACATTTATGGTCATTCTTTAGTAAATTTAATTTTATTTCACATAAATAAAAGTATATTAAAGTACTTTAGTATAATGACTAAATTAATGGAAAGACGTTACGTAACTTCTTTCGCTCTTAATTTGTATAAATGTGTGAAGGCCTATTCTAATTTTAATAAACATATACTTGACGGCTCTCTCTCTGTTCTTCTCTAGTTCAGTTTTTTGATATGCAGATGATAGAGGTACTGTAGACTGTGCTTTACTCCCTCATGAAATGGCGTGCTGATTTCCTCTCATCTTGGCAACCTACCTTATTTGAGTTCGTGAAGCCAACTAACTTGAAATCTTCAATTTGACTATATTGAAGTTCAAAATTTGATGCATGTTTGATGTATATCTTACGACTCTGCTCTTCAGTAATCGATTCCGGGATTAGTCATAAATATAGAAAGCATATTTACTTAAAAACTGAAATCTGGTCTAGCAGCAGTCAGAAATGTCAAGCTACCTACTAGCTGTCTGTACAAAGTTACACTAATGAGACTTCAGAATTTTCAAAAGCTGAAAATTGGAGTCCTTTTTCACTGGTGTAGTTGATGGTTTTTAATCTTTCATCTTGAATCTTTTGAGTATTTTGCAAGTGTACTTTTGAGACATGAAAATGCAGCCACTTCCTTGGCCTATCTCCATCCCTAGGAAATAAGATAGAGCTCCCGAGTCTGCCATTTCCAAAAGCCTTTTGAGGTTAAACTTTTATATCTTCAACCCAACTTGTATTATTACTTGTAAGAATTCGATCATCAACATACAATACAATGATAATGATTATACCATTTCTGATCTTTACATACATGTAAGGATCTGATGGGCTCCCCATGAACAATGTTGCACGAAGCGAGAGCGTGGGAAGCGTCATTTTCCAAAAATCCTTAGAAGCAAAGCGTCCTGGAAGTGTCATTTATATATATTTATTATTATTATATATATTGTGTTTATATTCAAAAAAACATGTAGAAAAATTGTTGATGATTGTAGCATCGTGTGACATTCTCCAGGATATGTTCTCCTCTGTAACTGAGTTGAGTCGACTTGTGATAGAGCCCAGTGTTGGGTGTGCCCAAGTGATAGGGTGTATCGTTCTCCTCTGAACTGAGTTGAGTCGTGCCCCAGTGTTGGGTGTGCCCATCTGATTGTTGTATCGTTCTCCTCTGTGTGAGAGTTGAGTCAATGTGGTCTCCTGCCTTTGTACTCTTGTGGACTCAGTCGAGTCAGGCTTGAGATGGTACTCCAGATGATTCTCCTGTGGACTCAGTTGAGATAGAGATCTGTCGAGTATGACGTCTCTGTGGTTGAGCATAGGTGGACGTGTCCCTAGTGGCTGAGCAGTAGTGGACGTGTGGATCCCTTGCTATATTGTCTAAGTGTAAGATTTACTTGTCACCCTAATTATGATGTAAAGTGTACAAGTAGGCCCCACCGTATGTGAAAGATAATTAATGATTACTGTAATAAATAATTATATTTCTGAGTTATTGAGGTTGGCCTTGTTGTGCCAATAGACACACCTCATTGCTGTGTTTGGTCTAGTATAAATAAAGGTGATTTCCCCATTGAGGAAACACACCTGTCACTTGTTATTTGGAAATTTCAAACCTACCTTTAAAGGCTGAAGTGCGCACCTCTCTTGGGCGCTAGTTTCAAGGTTGTAGAAGCACCCTCTTGTGTGCATTAGGGTTTATGGTTGGGGGATCTTCTCTTGAGATTATAGCAAAGGATTGTTGGGTTTTCTTCCCTTGAGTAGAAGGGTTTCCCAATATATTTCTTGTGTTCTTGTGCATGGTAATTCTTCTTGTGATCTTGGTTATTGCATCACTTGTGTATGGTGTCGCTGCATTTGTTTATGGTTCAAGTACATGCTAAATGAAATAAACCTCATGCTTGAGCCTAGCATAGTGAAAATTCAACTAAAACAAATTAGCTGTAGAATATATGAAAAGATGCATATTTGTACATCAATATAGATAGAAATGGCATCCATACCACATAGTACATAAACATTCATGATTAATCATTCGAGCATCAATCGTCTAGATTCTAGCAATTACAAACTTACAAACCAACATACGAATTTTTAAGCCATATTGATATAATAGAAAGTAGACCATAAACTTATGAAATGAAATCATATATCCACAAATTGTCAACAATAACACGAGTCATGACCAAATAGTTATATTTACAAAATAGGCCATCTACACTGAAGTATGAAGACCGAAAGGTACAAAACAATAAAGTTTAAAGTTTAAATTGAGCTAGTTGCCAAATACTATGAATCTATCATCTGTAGACTTATGACATATAAAGTAATGAAAAAGGAGATTCATCAAACAACTATCCCATCCTCCTTCCACCACCACGGGTATTGCGTGGGCCTCCACGTGGTGGTACTGCAAAAGTAGATGCATATGGCTGCGGTGGAGCTGAAGATGAAGCCCCTACCGCTGTAGCTGGAATTCTAGACATGGGGACCATGGCACTGGATGGGGGTGGCATCTCAACATGATCATCATCATCCAAAAGAACTCTCTCCAATTCCTCTAAAAGCAATACTCCATCCTCCACATTATCCTCCTTTGTATTGTTGTACCAATGCCTCAAGTTTTTATCCATCTGCGCTTCATCACAGTAATGGGACAACAATCGCAAGTTGTAATGAACATAAACCAAGCTCTTTGCTCGACTTACATTCAACTGGTTCCTTTTAACGCTATGGATGAAATTGCAGGTGCTCTAACACCTCTCTGCAGAAGAAGTGTTCACCACCTATGAAAGCACCCGTATTGCCAAATGTTGCAGCTGTGGGGTAGCACTGCCATGCATGTTCCACCACTCGAGAGAACTCATATTCCCTCGATCTCTAATTGCATGGTTGGTCCCAAAGGCACCATTGCATGGTTGGTCTCCTTATGTTGTCACACTCCTTGTCCGAGATCAATTTATCTAATGCTTTCATATAACCTGCTTGAACCTCTGCATCTTGGTGTGGTCTTTTCTTGGTCCCACCACCAAGTGTTGGTGATGAAAGCCATGATACATGATAGTATTTAGGGGTTAGCACATACGCTAAGGCATGTAGTGGAATATTTGGCATTTCCCACTGTTTTTCCACCTCTACACGAATATGGTTATAGAGGTTGACATCTCTATGCTCAACAATGTCTTTAATCTGCCCTAGCATGCTATCCATTTGCTCATACACCTCCCCAATGGTTGGCTGATCTGAATCTGCAAACTTGATCATGTGATAAATTGGCTTGGTGAATTGCAAAACAAACCGATCTTGTGACCAAAACTTACTGTCAAGGACATCAAGCTGAAGAAAGTAGCAGCAAGGACACAGATCTGAAACTCAAATTGCATTACTCTTGAAAACAAGAATTACACTGAAAGGTACCCTTCACCCACTGCTTCCTACTTTGAAAAACTGAATGAATTAAAACCTATACCCTGCCTTCTCCTTTATAGACTAAGGGGTACATTGAATCTGGACACATGCACAACAGCACTTCAACTGTAATAAACTTAAACCCTAGATCTATTCCTGGCCTTGGGATTAGTGCCCTCAATCTGCATGAAAGAACTAAGCCTAGGAGGGTGCGCCCACCAGAGGAGAGTGCAACTCTGCATGCATGCATCTTTCTCTTCTAGAGAAGAGTGCAACTCTGCATGCATGCAACTTTCTCTTCTAGGGATCTGTGCTCCATTTAATCTTGGAAACTTTCCACATGCAAAGCACCCTAACTAACTGTGCATGCAACTACTAACTTTTGGTAAAAGCTTCCTGGCCATCTAAGATAAAATCATAAATCTTATTAGAAAGTACGTTTCTTGCTGTTCGATTCTATAAATTGGACTTCTTCATTTGGCCTAGTATTTAGGCGGACATGTGTTGAAATTCTCAGAATACGGTAATAGTTCTAGTCTGATTTCTAACTGACCTACTTAGGAAAATAGAAAAGTGGAATCTCTATTCGAATTGCAATCTGATTTTTACTAGGAACTGAAACATCACGCTGAAGAAAGCAGCAGCAAGTACACAACTGAAACATCACGCTGAAGAAAGCAGCAGCAAGTACACAACTGAAACTCAAATCACATTACTGTTTATTACTCTTGGAAATCAGCGGATATGTGTTGAAATTCTCAGAATACGGTAATAGTTCTAGTCTGATTTCTAACATACCTACTTAGGAAAATAGAAAAGTGGAATCTCTATTCGAATTGCAATCTGATTTTTACTAGGAACTGAAACATCACGCTGAAGAAAGCAGCAGCAAGTACACAACTGAAACTCAAATCACATTACTGTTTATTACTCTTGGAAATAAGAATTACATTGAAAGGCACCCTTCACCTGCTACTTCCTACTTTTAAAAACTGAATGAATTAAGACCTATACCCTTGTCTTCTCCTTTATAGACTAGGAGGTACAATGAATCTGGACACCTGCACAACAATGCCTTAACTGAAATAAACCTAAACCCGAGATCTATTCTTGGCCTTGGATATGTGTTGAAACCTCAGCACACGGTAACAGTTCTAGTCTGATTTCTAAGTGACCTACTTAGGAAAATAGAAAAGTGGAATATCTATTTGAATTGCAATCTGATTTTTACTAGGAACTGAAACACTACGCTCAAGAAAGTAGCAGCAAGTACACAACTGAAACTCAAATCACATTACTGTTTATTACTTTTGGAAATAGGAATTACATTGAAAGGTACCCTTCACCTGCTGCTTCCTACTTTTAAAAACTGAATGAATTAAGACCTATACCCTCGTCTTCTCCTTTATAGACTAGGAGGTATATGAATCTGGACACATGCACAACAATGCCTTAACTGAAATAAACCTAAACCCTAGATCTATTCTTGGCCTTGGGATTAGTGCTCACAACCTGCATGAAAGAACTATTCCTAGGAATGTGTGCCACTAGAAGAGAGTGCAACTCTGCATGCTGATCTGCGCTCCATCTAATCCTGAAAACTTTCCACATACAAAGCACCCTAACTAATTGTGCATGCAAACTACTAATTTTTATTGTAGAAGCTTCCCGACAATCTAAGACCAATCTTATTAGAAAGTGTGTTTCTTGCTGTTCGATTACATAAATTAGAATACCCCATTTGGCTTATTATGGAGAGGGATATGTGTTGAAATTCTCGGCACATGGCAACAGTCCTAGTCTGATTTCTAATGTATCTACTTTGGAAATAAAAAAACTGAAATCTCTATCAAAACTGCAATCTGAGTTTTACTAGGAACTGAAATACATCAAGCTGAAGAAAGTAGCAGCAAGTACACAGATCTGAAACTTAAATCACATTACTGTTTATTACCCTTGATAACAGGAATTACCCTAAAAGGTACCCTTCACCCACTGTGTCCTACTTTGAAAATCTGAATGAATTAAAACCTATACCCCTGCCTTCTCCTTTATAGACTAGGAGGTACAATTAACTTTGACACATGCAAAACAACTTCTTAACTGAAACAATCCTAAGCCCTAGATCTATTAGTGGACTTGGGATTAGCACTCTCAACTTGCACGAAACAACTCTTCCTAGGATGGTGCACCCACTAGTTGAGAGTGCAACTCTGCATGCGTGCATCTCTCTCTTCTTTGGGTCTGCGTTCCATCTAATCTTGGGAACTTTCCACATGCAAAGCACCCTAACTAACTGTGCATGCAAATATTAACTTTCTTTAGAAGGTTCCTAGCAATCTAAGACCAATCTTACTTGAAAGTACGTTTCTAGCTGTTTGAGTTTATAAATTAGAGCACATTTGGCCTAGTATTGAGGGGCATATGTGTTGAAATTCTCAGCACATGGTAACAGTCCTAGTTTGATTTCTAACCTACGTACTTAGGAAAACAAAAAACTGAAATCACTATTAAAACTACAATTTGATTTTTACTAGGAACTGAAACACATCAAGTTGAAGAAAGTAGCAGCAAGTACACAGATTTGAAACTTAAATCACATTACTGTTTATTACTCTTGAAAACAGGAATTAAACTGAAAGGTACCCTTCACCCACTGCATCCTACTTTGAAAAACTGAATGAATTAAAACCTATACCCCTGCCTTCTCCTTTATAGATTAGGAGGTACAATTAATTTGGACACATGCACAATAATGCCTTAACTGAAATAAACCTAAACCCTACATCTATTCTTGGCCGTGGGATTAGCGTCCTCAACCTGCATGGTAGAACTATTCCTACGAAGTTGAACCCACTAGAGGAGAGTACAACTCTGCATACATGCATCTCTCTTCTAGGGATCTGCGTTCCATCTATTATTGGAAACTTTCCACGTGCAAAGCACCCTAACTAACTGTGCATGCAATTACTAACTCAAACTAACTCAGAAATGCAATTTAACTTTTAAACATAAAGAGCATCTAAACTGAGCATGGTGCATGCATGCTTTTGTCATGCATGTGCCCTCTATCTCTCTCTCCTTAAATGCTCTTGCAATCTCATTACTGGTGTACGAAACTCTTGAAGGAGGGCATATTGTTGCTGCTGTCATTAAATTTGCTGCACAAACAGCTGTATGGAATCTCTGCTGGAGTACCTGCCACTGTACCTTCTTTGCATGCACCTAGATCTTCTCTGCTTGCTGCTGCCATTAATGGCGATTTGTTGGACACTATGAGTTACTCAACGTCCAACACTCCTTACTGAGGAAAGTGTTCTCTGCAAAACACAAGATACTCCCTCTGCATCTAGAACTTCCCTCTGTTAGGGGCTTGGTTAAACTGTTGACTATCAACGCACCTGAAGAAACATGAATCTGGGTTACTACTTCCTTCTGTATTTTGAACTCTCTTCAAAATCTTCAAGGTGAAAACCATATGTACAAGGAACATTGCATCAACAACCTGCCAACCCCCTTTGTCCTTCATGCCATCTTTATTGGTCAAAATCTTCTTACACCACATCATGAGCTGTTTGGGACTTCCTGCAATAATGAACTCATCTGTATACAAGGCCAAGACAAGTGTATCAGGTCTATCAAATAAAGAATTGAAATCTGTGCTAAACTCAAAACAACTCAACTTGACTATAACCTCATTGATACTGGAATCTAAAACAGGTGGTGCATGATTCAGCCCATCCATGACAACTCTCTCTTGCGCGGAGAATCCTCTGACAATTGGAGTAAGAGTCTCATTGTGGTTAGCTACCTCTTGCTGAAAGAATCCTTATGTAACAACCTTATGCTACTACTCTTTCATACTCTTCTCAGCGGTAATCAAGGAATCAATTATTAATTCCATAGTCGGTTTTGTAACTGCCTCCTCAAGGCTGGTGAAATCCTCCTCCATCATGGCATCCTGCCATACCTGCACAATGGGATCTACAAGTAGGTTGTAAAGGCCACCTTCTCGCACTCCTCTGGCCAAAACTTGACCAGTGTCATGGTTGCTATATCCGATGGTGAATTTGTTGACCATCAAACTCAGCCAAACACTATAAATCTGTCATGCAAGAAACTAAAAGTAGACTCTTCGTTAAATCAAGAACATACAAGACATAATCTAACTGAAGAACATCACTTGAAAGCATCTAGAAAGATGTCTAAAGTACAAGAAATCAATGAGCAGTAACAATCAAAATATGGTTTTGGTCCAATGTGTGATTTTACATGTTGGCCATTCATTGTACAGTTGCTGCATATCTCCACCTTTGTTGAAATGTTGGAAATTCGTTGTATTGGAGTAATTACCAAAATTTAGAGGCTGCAACATGTCAATTTATATCGAAGGCTGAATAGGGTATTGAGATGCCAATTCTAGTCCTTCAGCGGTGCTCTAAACTAAGCAAATATCAAATTGCCTTTGTGGAATGAGGTGTAAACTTTTAAATAAGGACACAACACCTAGCGCTTATGGAATGAAGTGTAGCTTGTAAAATTGAAACTAAATGTTTGAGAAGATTATCTTGATGTCCAACCAAGGGTATGAATATATTGCTATTTGTACTAAATATTATTGATGTTTATAGATTTCCTAAACCAACACTTAGCAAATTATTTGAATAGTAAAACATGCATTGGATATCAATTTTTAACCAAAAAGTATTACCAATTGGATGGTTTTAAACTAAGTCACCTGACAAGGGGACACCCAACACAAAAATACGAGTATCCGACAAGGGCACAATGACCCTCAAAAATAGGACATGAAGGACACATTATATATATATATATATATATTAAATTATGAATTACACATACAAAAATTAAATAATTAATAAAATTGTAAAAATTTACATCATGATGATACAAATTGCAGTTTTCTCATTAAGTCATCAAATCAAAATGTGTTACATAGACATTGATTCTTGAGTCACTGCTATAGCCTACAGGGTACTATAGGTGGGAATGCCAGTGGAAAATACAAAATAAGGTAGAACTAGATACTAGAACTGTAGATGGAAGAATCCCATAGCACAAGACTGTCAATAGTCCTCTGGCTCCATGTCCTCATCATCAAAATCAACGTCATCAACATCACCATTGCTCTCTCCTCCAATTTTCGGCTCCTGTACATGATCATCCAATCCAATCTGTGGAACTAGAACTAATGCTGTGGAGGATGACCCCTCATGATGAATATCATCCTCCAAAGTGACCAGCTCTAGCATTGGGTCATTAATATCCATGTTGGCCAATGCCAACTTAACACTGCTGTCCAAACCCATGTCATTAGGAAACACATCCCACATATTTGTCTTTCCCTTCACCCACTCCTCCCTCCGCCTGTAAATAAGACGAAGGTTGGTGCGCACATACACCATTGACTCTGCCTTGGATTGCTCAAGCTTGCTCTTCTTCAAACTGTACAAATTCCCATATGTGTTCCAATTCTTCTCACAACAAAAGGATGGAGTAGCTTGAGAGAGGATCCTCATGGCTAACTACTGTAGAGGAGGGCTTGCTGCCCCCATGAGTTGCCCACCAAGCATGGGGATTCTTAGTCCCCCTGTCTCTAAGTACATCATAGCTAGAAAATCTCTCGCTGGCAGTGGAAAAATCTATAAAGCCTGCCTCCACCTCATCAAAGGATGCTCTATCCTTATATAGCCATCTAAATGCTTCCTTCCTCCCTTTTGAAAGCATATGATCCATGTGAGGAGGGAATCTGCTTGAAGTCCCCACCATTGAGCCACTCATTGCTGTAGTATTTGGGATTCAACGAGTGAGCCAAGCAATGCAAAGGTGTGCAATTCTTATTCCACTTGCTGATAAGAATATCCTGTATGGTGGTGAAAAAAATCTCTGTTGGTGTCCCATACTCAGGGGATTCATTTTGTAAAATAATGGTCCTCATGGACTCAATCATGGAATCCCACCCCTCATAAACCTCTCCTGGGATGAGCTTGTCTGTGTCTACAAATCGTAACAAAGAGATGATAGGGTCCATGATTTTAATGGTAAGATCTACCCTCTCCTACCAAACATCATCTAACACTGTATCCTTGACCCATTTTGAAGAAGCTTGATTCGTGTTTCTCCAAAAAGACCAAAACTCTAAAAAAACCATGGACCCAAGAGCAGTCTTGACCTCTCTCAACCTCTTAAGCATGATGAATGAGGAGGCAAACCACATATCTAGAATATTCAACAATGATAGCTATGTACTTTTTATAGATTGTGAGGGCATTGGTATGGTTTTGTACAAAATTGCGGATATGATGTGCATCCTCAATAAGACTTCCTATCCATGTCACATCCGAAGCAATGGATTTAAGTGCTAAATTCAAGGAATGAACAATGCAAGGTATCCAAAATATTTGAGGATATTTAGCTTCCACAACCATGCCAACAACCTTGCAAACAGGTGCATTATTTGTAATAATTTGCACACTAGAATCAACACCTACATCTTTAATAACTTTAATGAACAACTCACCCATATAGTGTGCATCCTTGTATTTTCCAAGAGCATCCACCGATTTCAAGAAAACTGGTCCATTCAAGGAAGACACCATGAAGTTGATGAGTGGATGGCGTGCTGCATCTATCCATCCATTTGAAACAATACTAACACCAGATGAGGGCCAAGTTTCTTTAATAGTCTCTATCATTTTATCCATTTGCCTCTTTACCTTAACCAACAATGTGGTTCTAAGCTTCTCTGGACTAGGAGGCATGTACCCTGCTGGAGCCCCTTAAGTTAGACTTCGATACATCTCAATAAACAAAGGAGACCGTGCAACATTAAATGAGATGAAGTTGAGATAGAAAAAAAACCCAATGGTAAAATCCAATTCATCTCATCTCTTTTGCTGATATCTTGCCCATTGGATCCATTGCAGGCCTCTTTCTTGTTGCTGCCCTCCCACCCCCAAATGGGTATTTGCTAGATGGTTTCTTCAAGAATGGAAGAGGATCCTCATTCTTGGTTTTCCTAGATGTTGCTGCCACGATCACCTTGCCAACATTGGTCTCTTTCCAGTTCTCTTTGTTTGGATGCATTCACTACTTGACATGGTCCAAGTCCACAAGGTGTGCCCAACAAATGGCCCTTTACTCGGAAGTAGGTGCTTGTAAATTGATTCTTGCAAAAACTACATGTCCAAAGAATATTACCTTCCCCCTTTAACTTGGACCTAGGCCCTCGATGTTTTGTGAATACTTCCACAATGGATACTTCGATTCTTGAGCTTGCTGCCTTGTTAAAACAGTGTTTTCAGCATCTGAAATTGTTGCTGCAGCCCCACTTCTAACAGATGGAACACTAGCTGACCCTGTTGAAAATGAAGGAGGGGGTACAACATTAGTGGGAAAATCCCTCCCTTTCTTTTTTCCTCTTCCAGCTGTCCTTGATGATTGAGCCATGGCTGCTGTAGCAAAGTTCTTGGACTGTTGCTGTAGAAAAAAACTTGAAGGATGGTGGACAAATCCACTTGCTTGGCATGGCTGCTGTAGCAAAGTTCTTGGACTGCTGCTGTAGAAAAAAACTTGAAGAATGGTGGACAAATCTACTTGCTTGGCACTTGGAATCCCTTCTCACACTCCACCAAAGTCACTTGCTGCTCCAACCTGTGGGAAGAATGAGGAAAAAAAGAAGTCAAAAATTGCCTTTATGGGTCTGCGGGCTCTCATTTCTGTGGGACACGTGTACCTTTTTCGTGACACGCAAATGAGTTGTGTCGGACATGAGGTTGCAACGTCTCACGTGCACGTGACACATTGCAACCTTGTGTTTGACACGTATTAGGACGAATCATGTCGGATTCGTCGGACACACGACACGGGGGGGTTTGGACGTGTCATGTGACTTAGGTTTTAAAATTTAAACAATCTAAAAAAGTCTCATTGCCACTTGAAATAAAAATAAAAATAAAAATGTTTAATGTAGGTTGAGCACTCTTTGAAATAAATTTAGTTATAAGAGTGGTTTTCATTTTTATTGGTAAGTAATATAATATTTAACATTTATTGATAGCACAATATGATACAGAATCAGGGAAGGTATAAACTTGCCCCCTGAAAAGTTTGGACACGGCCTGTAAGGTTATACTGTATATCTTTTGGTCATTCCTTTCATAATTTTCTGATGAAATATAATGTTCCTACACTGACATTCAATCCACATTTTCTAAGGAAAGTTATGTTCTATTATGTACTTTTTGAAACATCTTTTAATATCAATAAAGGTTCTATTTTAAGGTTTTTCTACAAATAGATTTCTGTTGTCATTTTTTCAAGATTTATTCCAGTATTCATATTTTTCCTATTTTCTATTTCCATGTATTTCAAAACAATTAGTTGCTTGTTTTGACCCGAATACATCTCTTGCTTACGTGGAAATCCAACCTGAGTTTTTATTTATCTGTTCCAGTTAAGACGTTGCAGCATAACAAGTCTAAGTCATGTTTATCAGCTGCTATTTGGTCAGGAACATAACATGGCTCAGAACAGAGAATATAAAATGTGATTTTTCGTAAGATTACAGGCACAACAACACCCTCAAAGATTTCGGCAATACCTATGCATCTTTTGTAGCTTTGAGAATCCTATTTGTGTCGTCAAGAAATTGGTCTTGTAAATCATCTTTTGTCCTACCAAAGACACAGCCAAAGAAGCTAATAAGATAAGATAATTTTATACCTCTGAAAAACCTGAAAAAGGCGTTTCTTATACTGTTGCAGTCCCTTCTCTAAAGTAAATGTTTTTTCCATTTAAATACCCTGTTTTGATCCTCTTTATTTGCCAGAGGGAAAATACGGCCGAGAAAGAGCTTCAAACTTAACCTGAAACAACATAGAAGGTCCGGTATTTGACAACAAGAAGGTATGTAATTGCCTTTGTCAAGAATCAGACTGATGATGAAGGAAAAAGGAAAAACCAAAGTGCAATGCTAACTTCCTGTGAGTGAAAAAACCACAGATGGAGAATACCAAACGAACAAGGGAAGAGCAATGTGGAATCTCAAAGGAGAGAGAGAGAGAGAGAGAACCAAATATTCATCACATATTAAGAGCACATGGTAATTCTCAGCAGTCCAGCGCCCTCCCAAAACAACAATTTACTCTATAGATTGGCCAGGCACGCCCAGGATGTGCTTTGCACTTCCGGTTGGATGCCCTTTGGACGACCCTCTCTATGGTTCCACTTGAAATACATTTAAGATGTTTCATATGGATAATGTAGCATTTCAACCATTGCATTTATTCATTACATCCTTGCTTTTGTATTCAATTATTATCTAAAAACATAATTAGACATATTTCATTGTTACATCAATGTCTTGGGTTTTCTTGTTCAACTTTATTTAAGACACATTACAGAACTGGCTGTTGTTATTCACCTGTTCAAATCCTTGGTGAGCTGTTGGAAATGGCTATTGGGATTTTCACACAGTCGAACACAAGCCTTTGCCATTTGCAGTGGGCAAATGATAAAATTGATAAACTGCTTAATGATCTTCTTGCCTCCCAAAGGTGATGCAGAAGAAAATCCTGTAAGACCTGAGAAAAATCGTTTCTACTGCTATAGCTGCTTCATCAATAAAAATGTATTTTTATTTAATTGCCCTTGTTTTTCTCCTCTGATTGACAGAAAGCAGGCACGGCTGAGAAGGAGCTTTTTTTTCTTAAAACAACATAAAGTGTCCAGCATTTCACAATACAGTGGCATTCAACTGCTCCTGGCAGGAATCTAACCTATGATGAAGAAAGCGAAACCAACGTGCAACAGTAACCAACGTGCAACACTAACGGCTCAAGAGTAAACAATAGATGAACAAAAATAAATAGTGACAGTGTGGCCCCTGGATAGAGTTTAATGGTTTTAACTAATAAGTTGATGATCAAATATGAACTGGTATTAGTCAAGAGTGACAGCCTGGCCCTCGGATAGAGTTTAAGTGTTTTAACTCATAGTTGATCAATGATAAATTCGTATTATAAAATATTTCATTTAACCAATTTAGAGAACGACAGTGATCTTAGGAATTTTAGTGGTGGTAATTTTGTAGGACTAAAGCATCCTCCAACATATCTCAGCTTGTCGAATCAATTTTCATTGGAATTGTTGGAACATAAAAGATTAAATAACACGCAGACAGCAAAGACCCAGTGTTTGAATAATATACTTGCAAGAAGGCATGCGTTGAGATTCATGAGTGGGGAGGGACCTAAAACAGACGGGTAACAAGGAGGAAAGTAAAGAATCCAGAGGAGATAAGAGCAAAAGCAGTAGTTGAATGACAATTTAATCTCTTCCAGTGATATATTGCTTGGTGGTCAGCTTGGAAGTACATCAAAATTATTTCCTTTCCGTTATCAAGTTTCATTGAGAAAGAAATCCTTACCTTAATTAATAATCGTTCAAGTATTATTCATTCAATCTCTTCCAGTGATATATTGCTTGGTGGTCAGCTTGGAAGCACATCGATTAGAAAGATCCAGCTGTTTTACCATATGCCCGTAATTTGAAACTCTTGCTGATGGGTGGATAAAACTGAAACAGAATAATCAATTTAACCTCTATTAAATTTTCCTGTCTGTAAAATAATATATTTGCAGGATTTAAGCTGGTTATAGGCAATTATGTATCACTACACAGAGGTCTGTTGTGCGAATATACCTTTGAAAGCAGTGTCGGTACTATCAGACTTTCATGTGGTCAGTACTTAGATGTCTTTGATAGAGTTATGAGAAACGTAATATTGTACATCTTGACAGAGTTTACATTCGCATGCTTATGGCATTTGTTTTGAAACTCTGGTATGTGGAGGAATAATGATGCAGATTTTCACAGCCATTGATTGTCTCTCCCTCTTGTATTCACCCCCCTGCTTCTTGCATGTGTTTTTGCTTATAATAACAAAGGTAATGGCAGAAAAGTAGTACAAGTCTACTTCACCTTGTTTTGTCCACATAGTATATTGAAAGCAAATATATCTATCTGTAACAAATATGAGGAGGACTYGAGTAAAAGAAGTTTAAAGGTTGTGCAGGCTTCGTAGCTCTCTGTGCCTTCAATTTAAGCCACACCACATWGCTGCTGGCGCTGTGTTTCTTGCTGCAAAATTTTTRAACATTGACCTGTCCTCTACCGGAGACTTGTGGCAGGAATTTCAGACTCCATCAACAATACTTCAAGGTTAGAATGTGTTTCTTTGAACCTGAGTTGGGTTCTTATAAGCTTGGAAGTTTGGCTTTTAAATCTCTTCAAATGGTTTTTGAGTGGCRTTCGAAAAGATAAGTCTTGTTAGGCTTTTTGTGCTAGGAAGAGAGTTTCACCTTTTTCTGAAGAAGCCAATCTTTTTCTCTTTCTTTGCAGATGTGGTTCAGCAATTGACAGAGCTATTCTGATGGCAGCATTGGACAGTTTCCGGCTTCTCAGAAAAATATAGCATGCCCAGAGTGTGCTCTCAAATATATTGGGACATCCAACATTTTGGATCTGTTTTCCTCCTGATTGTTATAAAGTACTTAACCTTGACATACTGTAGTGTTTGTATTGGAAGAATTGTCCCTAAAAGTGTGACATTTCTTCATTGTAATTATGTGATGCGCAGGCTGCACGAATCGGAAAGGTATTTAGTCTGTTATATTTCGGCAATCCTTTTCGGGTGCAACTGTGGCTTTGGTCATTATGCTCTCAAATTTGTACCTATTGACTTATTTTTTTAATTAAATGACCAATTTCCAGGATATTATGCAGTTGTATATTTCGCGATCCTTTTCAGGTTCAGCTGTGGCTTTGGTCATCATGTTCTCAAATTTGTACCTATTGACATATTTTTTTTCAATTAAATAACCAATTTCTAGGATATTATGCAGTTGTATTGAACAACACTGACAGAACTTAGATATTGAACCTATGGAGTTAAAAGTTGAGACAGCCAGACAGTACTTCGATTTGATTAGAGACATTTCATTTTTTTTACTATTTGAAGATATTTGAAAAATAATAAAAATAATAATAATAATTTATTTTGAAAGACATCAAATTGGTGTATGAGATCCCTTGTTTGTGGGATAAGGGATTTTCTCTGCACAGTAATTTGACTACTTAGTTATTGGAGGTGTACATAGGCTACCTCACTCTGGATTTGAATCTGTGACCTCCAATAAGTGACCTCCAACAAGGAAATACATATTCTTAACTGTTAGTCCGACTACCAGAACTTAGATATTGAACCTATGGAGTGAAAAGTTAAGACAGCTAGACAGTACTTTGATTTGAACAGTGACATTTCAAATTTTCTGTACTATTTGAAGATATTGTGAAAAATAACATTATAATAATAATAATCTATTTTGAAAGACATCAAATTGATGTATGAGACTCCCTTGCCCTCTCTGCACAACGATTTGACTACTTAAGTCTATGGAGGTGTATAACCTATTCTACTCCGGTTCGAATCTGTGATCTTCAAGAAGAAAACACATGTTCTTAACTGTTACAATGATTTGACTACTTAGTCTATGGAGGTGTATAACCTATTCTACTTCAGTTCGAATCTGTGATCTCCAAGAAGAAAACACACGTTCTTAACTGTTACAACGATTTGACTACATAGGTCTATGGAGGTGTATAACCTATTCTACTTCAGTTCGAATCTGTGATCTCCAAGAAGAAAACACATGTTCTTAACTGTTAGGCTAACTCAGATTGTCTACAATTCCTAAATACTTGAAAGACAATTGCAAGATTGATTAGACATGCTAACTATCTTCTCTGATATAAAAGATATATCGAACATTCAGTTGGTGTTTAGTTTTGAAATTAGTTTGATTGGTTTATGATGCAGCTTCAAGATGGGAGTTCATGGTATTGAAAATAGCAGCTTGACTTAACTGTTGTATTCTGTTTTCTGTTAGGGTCTTAAATATAGGTGCAACTTCCCTTCGTCTAAAATTCAAGTAATCAAGGTTTGGTTCTCATGGAATTGTGAAAACGTAAATAACTTTTTCTTTTATGTTGTTAGACTCCCAACCTCCTTAGTGGCCCTTAGATGGACCAGACTCTCCTTTCTCTAACAAGAGTGGCGCTCCTTTCTATAACAAGAATGGCGGTAGAGGGCCTTATTTAAGTTGATTTGGGATATAACTTGGGTTGGTACAGAAAAGGCCTCAAATTTAAACATGCTTGGATAATGGTTATACATGGAAGGATATGTGTAGTGATGTGTATCAATGCCATTTATAGTGTTGCTGAGGTGCACGCGATTTAACCAATAATGTCGGGATCTTGACTTTAGCAGAATAGCCATATGGCAGAGGCATAACATGCTTGGAGAATGGTTATACATGTAAGGATATGCATAGGGATGTGGATCAATGCCATTTATAATGTTGCTAAGGATATGCATTGGGATGTGGATCAATGCCATTTATAATGTTGCTGAGGTGCACGTGTTTTAACCAATAATGTTGGGATCTTGACGTTAGCACAATAGCCTATTAACCATACGGCAGAGGCATAACACGAGCATACGTGTACTGATGACATAGTGTTTGTGAAGCAAAGCTACGTTTGTGCGTATGACGTCCGGTGCTTAGGTAGAAAACACACAGGGTCAGGGTGAGTATGAACGGCATCTATTCTCAACTATATGTAAAGTATCTCGCACATAACACAAAAGAAAAGGGACACAAAGTGCACACCATATTAAAAAAATATTTGATATTGAATGAAGTTCGTATTTATGGTCCCCCAAATCTTTTCCACATCTTCTTACAAATGATTTTCCTATAGATGATTCGCAGCATGTTCAATGGATCTTTCTCTTTTTGACGTTGGTCCATTATGGATGCATTACACTCGACAATGCCATTTTCAAGGGCATCTTGTGCCAATATTTGTACCTTCAACAGATCAGCATGTTTTAGTGGATCCTTATGTTTTGTATTATGTGTTACCCTTTCTACAATGATTGGGCAGACAGATGTTGATGATTTGTCCTGATCCCATTCTGTAGAAGACTATTGGGGCCTGCTACGCCACATTCTGGCATCCCTCTTCAAGCTCACCTTTTTTAATCCTTGCCTTGGACAGTTCTTCTGGCATCCCTCTTCAGGCTCACCAGTTCTTCTGGCATCCCTCTTCAGGCTCACCTTTTTTAGTCCTTGCCTTGGACAGGCCAACATGTAAACCATCTATGTTGGCTTTGAAATTGTCATTCTACCCTCGAGGAACTCCAAATCATGCACTTCGGTATACCCTAAGAAAGCCATATGTGGGATTGGCATTGGTGTCAATTTGTTGTTTTCTTGTTCTGGCATTTCTCCTCAGGTAACGTTTTCTTGATGCTTGCATTTTCTGTAGAACCATAATTTGAAGCCATCTTTTATGCGGAATTACTATTGACTTTCTTAAGGTGTTCAGTTATTTCTTTTACTCTCCTCCCTGAATTCTTAAGAAACTACTTTCATGCGTTCTCAAGAAACTGTCGAACAGTCTCATGTATTGATGTAATTTCTACCATTTTCAAGTTATTTACTCGTGTTTTAGTATCTTGCTTTGGCATTGATCTTAAAGCAACCTTTTTGCCTTTTACCATCGTATCTTCTGAAAAAGCCTATTCTGGAGCCAGCTTTTTTGGTGGTTGCTGTTAATATTCTGTGTGTTTCTGTTTTTCTTTCACTCTTGCATGTCTATATAGTAGTATCTCGCATTGATGTAAAGACCACTAGCAATTTTTTATTTGGAAGCGATATGGATGGAAACCCTCTCGAGTCACACTTGCCTTTTCCCTACGATCTCGTAAGTTCTCTTTGTCAATTTCATATGGAAGTTGCTCTTATCCTATTATATGACCTGACATATCATCTTTTCTTTTTAATATCAGACATTGTGACAAGACACCCTTCCGTAAAGAAAAGAATATTGTATGATCTACTTTGTTTGGGTCGATAGGATACTCTTCCGTTCTACTTTATTTTTTCCCTAGTCTTCTACACTTAACCAAATAATCCTTTGTTCCGTTTGTGTCCTAACAGTGCCACACTTTAGAAGCTGGAAATAATTCTGTGTTGCTATTCTTATAGTGCAGTCACACTGGCTTAACCAAAAAGTCCTTTTTCCATTTGTGTGTCCTAACAGTGCCAACACTTCAGAAGCTGGAAATAATTCTGTGTTGCCATTCTTATAGTGTAGTCGGAGAGATTTTTATGTTGCATGTAGAATTCTTGATGTAGAGTGACGCATGAATATAAACTTGGGTGATAAATAGAAATTTATGAGGGTCTTGTTTCTTCAGCGGCTCAGCCATTGCTGGAGATGCAAGAAAATATTTCTAATTTTCTATATATACAAACCAGACCATTTCATGCAATGTGAAGCTGCATAACAGAGGCTGGTATTGTACTCTCTGGGGAATTTCATGCTATATAAAGTTGTTATAGTACTCGGGGGATTTTGCTATATAAAGCTGGTATTGTACTCTCTGAAGATCATCCGAATGATACACAGTTTCGTAGTCTTGAACTCAACTCATCAACACTTTGGTTACGCCGAAGGCGTTCTTTTAAGGGGCTGTTCTGTTTCAGGTTTGTTGTCTGTCGAAAGCCTATTGAAATCTGCCACCTGTCATCCTCTGTGCTCTACTAAATCTACCGTCCACGTTTTTTGTCCTCACTTGCACAGTCCCTTCTGCACCGACTCTATTATGCTTGCATAGTTCTTTAGGCGATGTCTGTCTTTCTAGAAGTGATTTCGGGGGTATGCGAAGAGTCGGTATAAAATAAACACGAGAGGTATAACCAGGCCGGACCTTAAATGAGGATGGAGAATCGGAAGACTGAAATGGAGAGCGCTTTACCTCCTCTTGCTTGCCCATTCAAATATGAGATTCGCCTACCATGGATGGGAGAAAACATGCTTTTTCTTCGAATGACCAAGCGTTTCTGCGCCTGCTTGCAAGGTCTTTGACGGTGAACCTTTGTGCTCTTCGCCGGGAGTTTGTACCGAGTCGTTTGGGGATGAATATACCTAAATATCCATCTCGTTCCTCCCTCCCTCTTTTACAGTGATACCGTTTCATCCAGTCTGAAGTGTCTGCGGTTGTCGCTGTCTCGGATCCATTCCTAGGGAATCTAGTTGGACCAGAGCTGCTGCCAGTATTGGAACCGTGAAAAAGAAGTGGAGAGCGCTGGAATGGGCTCTATGGGTGGGGTTTTGCCCTGGCTGTGCTGTTGCCTTATTTTATTGATGCCAAAGGAATGGAATTGTAGTTTAAGCACAGGGGTTCTTGCAAACTCATTTCTTGTCTGGGAACTGTTTTGTGTAAGTAATTTGTAGTGTAATCCATGGCAGATCTGGTATTACTCGTTTTCTTTAAAATCTGAATAGTACATGGTTACTGTATTCACAGTTATGTACGGCCGAAACTGTTGCAAGTACCTTGCAATCTAATGTACTCCAAAGGAACCAATCGATACCCAAAGACCTGAGCAATCGTATCTTTTGCTGTAATGTTTGAAATTTTCTTTTAGCATTGGTTTGGAGGGTTTCATTATGCTGCCTGACGAGACATTGGTTTGGAGGGTTTCATTATGCTGCTTGACGAGATAAGATTCCTTTTAAATTACCATACTTATTCATGCGATTTGCTTATCTAGAAATCCCCTTGGATCGACAGCAGGGTTAAGAACATAACACACCTTTAATGTTGTATTTCTAAGTGACAATGATTCAGAACCATGGCCTGAGTAAATCTCCACTACGCAATTACTATCACAAATTCCGTAGGTAAGTTCTGATACTAGGTTATTTTTAAATTTTGATTGCTACATTAACGTGGTTACTTGCTGTCAGGACTTTGTTATTTATCTTGCTATCTGGATTAAGGATATGTCCGTGGAAATAGGATGTATTAAAAAACTATCTATATAAGAATGAAAGATATCCTTATAGGTTAGTAACAAGATATCCTTGTAGGTTAGTAACAGTAAGTGCCTAAGTTCTTTATTCGCATTTTGATTTTGAATTGACCAAGGACCCAGAGTACGGTTGTATTTTTACTTTATTAATCAGGGGTTTCCAATCTACTTTTTTTTTTCCTCTTATGCAAATACCATTGGAATTTCTGAAGTGGTTATAAATTCCCAATCTTGTGTTGAGTTGGTCAGTAGAATTTGTTTATGTCATCCTTTAAATTTTGATTCACATTAGTCAGCAGTATATATACTCATTCATGAACGTTATATGAACGTTATGCCATCACATAGGCATACACAGCCGAATTGGGCTACCCATGCTTTAGAAAAACAAATCTGTATCAACCGTGTCCATGATTTAGTTATACAATACTTTTTGGTATGTTAACATAATTACGAAACCATTAAATTTATAGATTTCCAGTGTATCTTTATGATTTTTGTTTATAACCATAAAAAATGTGAAAGAAATCATAGATTAGAGGGACATTTTAACTTCATTTTTTTCCAAACCCTCATGATAGCATTTAATATACCTAGATTGCAGCAGAGTAACAGATGTTCAGTTAGATATAGTATCGATTCCATTTATAGAGTTGGCTGAAGTAAAATACACTGTGAACGATCTAAAAATGAGTTGTAATGCCTCATCATATGGTGTAAAGATGTGTCAGGTATTAGTAAAAACTAAACTGTCACAGCTTCAGATATTTTTTTTAAAAACAAACCTTATGATTTTATATGTGTCATTCTAATGTAGATATTGTTTTTTGAAAAACAATGTTTTTTGAAAAAAAATGTTTTTTGAAAAACAAACCTTATGATTTTTATGTGTCATTCTAATGTTTTCCTGTTTGGCTACTACATGGCTTAGATAGGTTGACACTCTTGTGGTTGTCATTGTTTCTGTTCATCTTCCTTTAGCATTCTGGCTTATGCCTTTGACTTTTGATGGCCAGCTGTAAATATTACTGCTACTCAAGAATAAATGGTTTGAAACCTCACTAATAGCTGGTCTTTGTTGAACTTCTGATCTGCTTGATTTTAATGTTGATTGGTTATCACTAGAATGTTGTTCTCTTATACTATTTTTTTGGGAAATGTGTTGTCCTTTATAACAATAGAACTAAATTACTTTTGAATGGTGCAAGCTCCTTTTGTCACGATGAAAAATGCCAATCCCATACCCTCATACATGATAGAATTCGATGGAAACCCTGTGAAAACCGTTCACTTCGCTGTCGCATGCACTGCCAGATTATGTTTAAAATCTGTTTAATGAATGCTGTAGGTAAGATTTCAAATCAGCGAAAAAAAATCAAAAGAATTGCAACCAGATTGTTTACCCAGTGGACTGTAGCTGGGATGTCACCATCAATGAGATATTTTGTCACACATTGCTGGCATTGTATTTCTTTGTTAGTTTAGATAAATCATGGAGTGCAAATATCACAATGAGGGAGCTGTAAAACCCTCAAAGCCAAATCAATCCAACCAGTACTGCATCAAAATCAAATGCCTCAACTACTAACCACAGTAACGACTAGCAACCTCAAGGGACTTGAGCGGATTTGAACCGGTGAACTATGACCTGACCTCCTTGTCAGCACATGCCTTAGGTAGATGGTTCAACGGATTGAGCTAGCACTTGGGGCTGCTTGTTTTTCATTTCTTGAGGGACTTGAGCAGATTTGAACCGGTGAACTATGACCTGACCTCCTTGTCAACACATGCCTTAGGTAGATGGTTTAATGGATTGAGCTAGCACTTGGGGTTGCTTGTTTTTCATTTCTTGTAGCTTATTCTCCATTAATTGTAATTCATTTCCTAATGTTGTTATTCTATTATCTATTTGTTTTTGAATCCTATCTTCAAATGTTAAGAAGTTAATGTTAAGCATGTTTTTTAAATTCATTTCCTAATGTTGTTATTCTATTATCTATCTGTTTTTGAATCCTATCTTCAAATGCTAAGAAGTTAGTGTTAAGCATGTTTTTTAATGTTTGATTTGATTTTAGCTTCTTTGCGTTACTTTTGTTTATCTAGAGATTCCATGTATTCACACAGAACAAAGCTAAAATCAATGGTCTATCTTGTCAAGCAGGGGCTCTAATTTGAAGGCAATATGCTCCACTACAAAGTAGAATTTAAGATATATATGTTTTTTATTTTTAATTAAAAATGAAGGACAAGTTTGTTCAATTTCAACTTCAGAACCAGAACCAGAACCAGATGTCCATAAAATATTTCTCCATATAGATAATATTCACATCAGATTTCTTTGGATATATAATAAGCTCTGTCAGGCTTTAGCACCAGCTACGGTTTTGTAAGTGAAGACAGGTAACACATGATCTGCCATGCATCTCTGGGCTTCGGAAACTGCTGTTGGATTCCGTGTGCTTTGGCAAGAAGTCTGTTCAAATTCTGGCGGAGCAAAAACGGTAAGGCCAACTATGGATTTGGGATTAGATTCTAGAGGAAGCTAAGATTTGCTTCATGTATTCTACTTATATTTTTCAACTTTGAGCGCCTTCTTTTAATCTAATTTTTTGAGGATCCCAAACACAAGCATCATTAAGAAAAGAAAGTAAACTCATCAATATTTTTCTCAATTAAACTACTGCACTTTTCAAATTGCCGGTACCATAACATTCAGGCCAGTTTCACAGCTGTCTCTTCTGATCGTAATCTCGTTGCTTGTCCATCTACTTTGGATGTAATGGTTGGTGTCATTTTAAATACTGCAGTAACTGGTGGACACATCCATCCCACCCAGCAGCTTTGTTCTCAGGTTTATGTCTTGTCACTGCGGTTTTGACTTGAATGTATCATGTGATGGCAGAAAGAAGTAGAAACAAGACTTCTCGGCTTTATGCCTTGTCATTGCACTTTTGACTTGAATGTATCAAAAGAGGTCACAAGTATACAGTCTGAGTGGGCCTAATGGTTAAGAACATGTGTTTCCTCTTAAGAGGTCACAAGTTCAAATCCAGAGGGGGTAGGGTATGTATACTTCCGTAGACTTTATCAATCAAATCGCTGGGCAGAGGGGGGTCCCTTATCCCACAAACAAGGGGGTCTCATACACCAATTTGGTGTGGCTTGGCCGTTGCCTTAAAAATAGATTATTATTATTATTATCATGTGATAACACATTGAAGTAGACATAAGACATCAGTTTAAGTGCCTTGAATTTTGGGGCGAAGACTAATTTGAAGGGTTAGTATGAAGGTAGGGTAGTAAATTCATTTTAAATTTGGATTCATCAAGCATGGTAAAACAGCAAATTTATTAAGGTGTAAATTTCTTTTATGATTTAATTTCATGTTATGTATTAATTACTCTAAAAACCTGTCAACCAAGACAAACCCTGTCAACTTATACCACCTGCCACGTCACCTATCCACATGTCGCTGCCTCCTTTGTCACCTGTTCAGGATCTCCATGTGTCTGCCTCGGTGTGAGCATGAGGTCTTCGACGTGACTCCCGTGTTGCATTTCAGCCCCTTGGTGTGAGCATCAGATCTTCGACGGGATGCCCATGTCACATCTCAGCACTTAGCTCCAATAATTTTTTCTCAACCTCTTGGAAACCACCACCAACAATCTCAGGATGTCACTCAGCGCAGTGAATGGAATTGCATGTACGTGATGCTGGCCTAGGGAGTGATATTTGAGAAGGGTGTCTTCTTGAGAGAATGTAAGAGTAGATGATTACCAAGTTTAGCAGCTAGATGCCAAATTTATGTGACTGAATCAATAGAATGCTCCTGGGGTGAATGAATTACAATGATTGTAGAACGAACTATGCACATAGGGCATCCCAACATAGCCATCTTATGCAGGGCCTCTTTCAAGATAAAGTGCACCAATACAACATTGTATCACAATAGCACAAGTAATTCTTAGAATCTAGCATGCAAGTTGTGGTCTTACAAAATTAACAAAGGTGCAATGTTGGACTTTACTCACTTGACAATGATAGTCATGGCACGTAGAGGTATAACCATAACTGTGGGAGAAAAGACATAAGCTACAAAGTTAGCAACCTCACCCAGAATCATTGTTATCAGGTCACCAATCACATTATCTAATTGCTTCCACAAAATAAAATGAGGCCAAGTGCCCATTACAAGTAAATAGGTTACATGTGGATATTTGACAACATTCAATGTAACACTAAAAGGTTACAAACTTATTGGTGATCATCCCTGTTAAAATTTTTAATTAAATAAAGTACCAAGGCAAGTGTTTCTCTTCCCTAGGCACCTAAGGGGTGAGAAAGTGTCTAATGTGGGCCCTAGTCATTTAGTTTGTGAGATGCAAATTAAAGGGTGACTTTATGACTAAAGCGAGGGTGAGTGAAGAGACACCTAATCTTAGCCACTCATCTAATCTAATCTCAACCGTTGGATTAAAAAACCCCTCACCTTTCCTCATGAGGTCGATTAGGGCAAGGGGGCGCACCCATTCTTGGGTAGTTGAATCATTTTTTGAGAGAGCAAGAGAGAGAGCATTTTCGAGCAGCAAGAGAGCAGCCATTTCTGAGAGCTAGGGCATGCATCCCAAGGCAACAAACTAGCACAAAAATCGAGGCAGCAAGTTCAGCATTCACAGGAGACCGTACAACATGGATTCCAAGGTCCGTACAGTGTTGTGGGAGCATAGAAATCGAGTAAAGGGAGCAGCATTTATTACTGGCCGTACAACATGGATTTACTCAGTCCGTACGGTTCAGTTTTGGCATAGATTTCGAGGAGGGAACCACTGTACTTTGTCCGTACAATACGGATTTACACAGTCCGTACAACCTCTTTACTGCACAGAAATCGAGGCGTGTTGCTGTGTGTAATTTCTGGAAAGTGGCATGATTTTCTAGGAGGTCGTACAACCATTAATACACCCAGAAAGTTGCTACTGTTGTTGGCACAAATTTCAAGGTGACCGTACAACATTTGGAGGCACAGAAATCAAGGAGCATACCTGTTTTTGATAACAAAAAATTCTGGAAAGAATTTAGAGGAGTTGGCTCATTTTCCTGTGTGAAGATTTGGCACGGTTGTCGAGATAAGTTTGTCATTTA